>VYZQ01035049.1:22718-43691 GCA_013400655.1 Mystacornis crossleyi | reverse complement strand
AACAGAAACAATCTCCATGATTAAGTACTCTCACATGACCTTGTAAATTGATCTTATGATGGGTTTGTGAAAAACTGTGGTCTTGAGCATGCCACAGTGACTAAATTCCTCACAAATCATATACGATTTACATAACTGAGTGTCTCGGCTCTCACACAGTCAGCACTAGAGCTACTTACTAACACATAAAAAATGCACTCTCAGACTTGGCACATGGCTTCTGCAGCTGCCAAATACACCCCCTGTGAGACAGGAGCAGGCTGGTGAGGAGGAGATCATTTCCAACACTGCTAGTGACAGAAAGAAGAATGAGAATTCTGTTTATCTTGTTAGAGATTTTCTGATCATATTAGTGATTTCATTATGCTGTTCCTAGAGACCAAACCTTTAAAAATGGCACAGAGCTCAAAAATGCCCTGTGAAAATTGCAGCTATAAATCAGACTCACATCATATTAACAGCACAGGAATTATACAGTGTCATGGAAATACAAACACTCCTTGCAGTTGGTTGTCTGGATGCCCTTTTGCACTGATATTCACAGAGGTGAGCCTGTATCCATCCCATCATTTATCCCAGTGCCTGGTTTCCGGCACAGATTTCACCACAGGCTATGGAGACATTTGCTTTTGTGCTTTCAGGCAAGGCCTGAGAAACAAGATGACTGAGTTACTGAAAGGAAGAACTTCAGAGCAGTAAGTGTAGCTCAGTTATGATCAGAAAAGGCCCAAATTCTTTTAAATGTACACAAGGTTTCCAGCTGGATAGAAGAATTTTAAAAAGTAAATTTCAAAACTTCCGTGGAATAGGAAAATCTACACTGATGTTATTTTACTCTTTAGACCCCCAAAATAACTCCTAATCCGCCAATCATCACCATGTTAAGGTACCTGCAACAAGGTTAGAAAGATGTTAACAATCTGCATATTGTTCTAAGACATGCTCTTTTTTCTGTGCATGTGCCCGTAATCAGTTTCTTTATTCAGATAAATTTGCCTTCTCCTCTTTCCCCCCTCTTTAAAATAATAAAACTCCTTCTCCACCTGTACATTATCTCTCTGCATAGATTCATGTGCCAGATGATCTCATCTCCTTTTTATCAAACAAAACAGAAGTAAAAAAGTAATGAAAAGATCACTTTTTGGAGCCCTCCCAAACCACTTCATATTAAAAGAGTTTCTCTCACAACATTCTTTCACATCAGAACTATTGTGACTTACCTAATCCTTTGTGCAATCATAAATCCAAACTATGTAACATAAATGACTGCATAAAACTCTGTACCATTAGTAAACCTAAATATATTTTAAGAGGTGACTATACATCTAGGAAAGTGTATGCTTTAATTCTTTCCCAAAGGCTTCTCTTTTGAAGATGTGAGCTGAGAGCAGCATAATAATTAAGAAAAAATCTTTACAACTATCTGTTGCAGAGTAATTCACTATCTGGGGTGGCACTATGATAAATAAAAGTTGTACAATATAAGTGTATTCAAATCACTCCATGTGTCATACACAGGAATCTTAAATTTTACATGAAAGGCAAAGCAACAAAAAAGTAGTAAGATTTAGAATACAAGTATACTAGGTATATATTTAGAATATGTGTAGAGTACAAGTATACAAGAATACAAGTGGGAAGTGTGAATCTGAGTGTTTTCCTTTTGCACTCTCAGAAAAGGAAAATTTAAAGGAAATTTTGTCTCAAGACAAAAATCCAGGGACTTCAGTCTACATCAAGGGAGTGTGAAGAGAAATTGGATCAGACCCTCTGTGAAGTGAAACAAAAACTCTTCATTGATGTCTTTTAGACTTCAGTGGTTTGGCCCAGTCATTCCTTTAAAAGGGAAGAAAAAGTAAACTTATAATATACATAGTTAAGATATGCTGTTTTCCCAAAAATTTGAGAAGAGGTACCAGAATATCCCGGACTAAGTATGAGAAAAGGAAATCTCATTCATCCATACCAACTTACAAACTTTAGGAAGATCCCATTCTGGACTTTGTATTAGCTGTCCAAATAAATAGCATCTAATCTTCATAAAGGGAGAATAAAGGGATTTATTTTTTGATATACTGAATATTCTTTTACAGCATAAGAGGAGTAGAGACAGAAATAGACACTTGGCTTAATTTCTCCTGTATTGTGACAATCTACAAAAAAAGTGGCAGACAGGATTTAGGCAGAATACAAAATCCTCTCATCCTGGACAGATCAGAAGTACCACTCTACTGGGATTTTCTAACAAATGCTGGGTTTCAGGATGCTATTAAAAGGGAAAATTTACATCAAGAGGGTAGGGATTAACAGCAGCATCGAACATAGGAAGGGAAAATCAAGCCTATCTGATAGTAAAGGACAGTAGTGCACAGAGAACATTAATTAGATGTGTTTTGATACACAGGACCTGCTCGGTAGTCTTCTCTCTTTGAACTGATGACAGCATTAGTGGGACAGCATTACTCAACTGCAAATCAGTCCCCAGTCCCCTTAATAAAAATTACTATAGTAAGTCCCCTGGATTGAAGATTTTGGCATTGCACATCAGTAAGATGCATTTGAAGGTGTCTCAGTTGGCGTGCCCTGATGAATCGAGGCAAATTTCCCACAAAACACATAAAAGTATTTCAAAGATTACAGTAATTTTATAGATGAAGCCAACAAAGAATTTCTCATCTCAATACTCTCCCACACATCATCACTATTAAAACTTATTTGTGCATTTTGTCTTTACTTTTTCCTAACTCCTAGGTGTTGGAAAAGTCAATTGGCTGAGGACTGTAAGTATACTGTAACTGTACTTCAAAGTGCTTTAGAAGCATCTGAGCCAACAACTCTTCTGTCATACTTTGTTTCACTCACTCTAACTCCAATGAGGATGAATCCAATGCTCGTTTTCCATTATCTTATTTTGCTTCATCAGTGTCACATTTTCTGCTGCTTCTCTGACATCTCTCTCCATGATAAGCACTGGTGTAATTTTTTTCTGTTGTTGCCTCATTTTATTTTTCTCTTGTTCTTTAAAATTATGAATGTTAGGGATCCTACCAGGATATTGGTGCCTTGGTCTTATTCTCAGTCACTGCCTCACAAGCCTGGAATTCTGTCTCTTTGCTGTGTTGTGCCTTAACCTTCCTGACAGCAACACATCTCTCTTTACAATGTTACATGACAACCAGCAAATCTCTGATTCTGGTATGATGCACATCACTCTTCTCTGCACTTGCAAGACAAAAGGTGCCCTTAGAGCTTCCTTTGTCTGAGCAATTAATGTCCCATGATACTGCCAAATTATCCAGGAGCTCAACTTTGCATCTGAAGGTGCAAACAGAAGAAGTAGATTGTGCTCTCGAGTCAAAAAAGGTCTAAGACAAATGAAACAGCATAGAAATAGAGGTGAAAGAAAAATAGAGAAGTGACATCATAGATGTTCTGATGTCATGAATGATTGTGGTATTTTGGAAATATTATTCATCCTAATATATATAAAAAAAAAAAGTGGTGGCTAAAATAATTGAATGGTGATGATGATGATGATCATGGGCATTCTTACCTGTTGCATGGTTTATCTTTGCCCCTGAAGGAATCTGTAACTCTGCAAATACCCAAGCTATATATGAAAATATACAGAGGACTATTTAACCCAACTATTAAAGAGATAAAACCCAGCTTACTGAAGTGAAACTTTATGAAAACAATAGAAAAATTGATAGGCTAAGCTGCTGAAGACACACAATAAACACCTCAAAAATAACAGCCATGGGATTGCCAGCTTGTGAGAATAATATGCATCCCATGAGAGCTGTATCACCGGTGATGTAATCCATTAAAATAAATATATTTAATTGTACAAAACAGGTAAATAACTATTTCTGAAACAATGAATGAAGGACCCAGTCTTGGCAATTTATATTGTATAATTTACAGAACAGATTTTTTCCGTGTTACATTTCAATCCTCAATGGCTCAATGTGAAAGTTGTTGCCTTCCAGCCCATAAAAATTCAACAGGATTTTTCAGAAAAATACATCCTTGGCACTCTTCAAAAAGGTGCTGTATTTTTTACAGGCAGAATCATGTATTTCCTTTTTTCAGTTACTAAAGGAGATATCACTATGATTCATTCTTGTCATACAGGTGACTTTAGTTGTCAGGTGGTTACACTGGCCTTATGTTTGTAATTTAATCATGTATATACCCCATTTTGTAGAGAGGATACACCAGAACCAAATGGTTATTTATGAATATGCAAAAATACCTTATAGTGGTCTTATACAAATTTCAAAGATATATACGACTGTGAAAGTAACAATAATGACTTGACATACAAGATGAAGTTAAAATAGAGACACTATATGTCAGTGTGATATTCAGTATATCAGGCAGTACTGAAACTACCTAAATATCAGAATACAACAATATCCGAGAGTGCAAAATGGGAAACAGAAATGGCAACTGCTGAGCTAGAGAATGGGTTGGAAAATCTGGATTGGTAAATGTATTTGACCATCAGGCCCCCTTTCACAGAAAGTGCACTGGGTCTCTCAGCATCACAAATTCCTTACTTCCACACAGTGCAAAACTGATTGCCACTCTTTTGGCTATTTAGAGTTCAGAAACCTGTGGGAAATCTTCATACCACCTTTCAATGACACCTTACCAATTGGAAGCAGTGGAGAGAGAGCTGAAAGCTTCAGCTTGAAGAGTAAAGTAAAGTAGATTTATGACACGCTTTGTTTTTGCACCTTGGCAAAAACAAAAATAGACTTTTATGTAGCCAGTCATTAAAAACTCCTTAATTTCATTACAGAGACCTTGATAAAAATAATTCCTTGCTAATGTAATGATGATGTTGCATGGTCCTATAGTGTCTCCTTTTTCTCCTTTAGACATTTTAAAAAAGAATTTCTTTCTCTCATTGTGACTATTTTTCTATTTTTCCTTTATTTCATGCACAGCAAGCATATATAATAATCTTCTTGGGGGAAAAAAAGGGTGTGGTATAAAATTCTGCATTCTTTATACAATTTTAGGAGGAAAATAGTTAACATTTTATCCTCATGACTTGCAAATGAAAGAAAATAATAATGCTTAGCAAAAGACATTAGAAGAACACATTTACCATGAATCAAACTGCCCTTGAAGGTGCAGCTTAAAAAAGCAGAGAAATAGATTTGACACCACTTGGACTTGCAGCTCGGACATGCTGCATTAAACTGTTCAAAATTAATTTAATCTGAGCATGGAGAATAATAGCCTCTCAGTTCAAGGCTTCTGATAGCAGTAATTTGCACTCGAAAGTACTTCCAAAGGGAAAGAATAAATGAAGGGCGACTCTCCAAAACTGAGTGAGCAAATGCATTCACTAAACGAAAGCCTCTTGATCACACTGTAAAAGAACATTCAGGAGAACGACACATTCTATATCATTTTGTGGGTTAGGAATTTCTTCTTGAACTGCTAACTGCTACAAGGAGAGCTACTGTTCTTCCTGGACTGATGATGGGGTAAGGAGCTATTTACTTAGAGTTCTTGGATTTTAGCTCAAAATCTGTGAGATCCACTTGCCTTAGAACCAGGAAAGTTAGACTTGTGTAGTGAAAAATCCTCTTGTCAACACTTGCAAAGGCAATTGTTGACTAATTGCATACAGGGTATTGGCAACTCCCCTTGCTTTATCAGTGCAGGACAAAGATCTATCTGTAACAAAGCATTAACACTCCAGACATTAAAAAGTACCTTATCAACTCAAACCACTTTTATATTTCATGAAAGTCATATACTCTTCACTTACACATTCATAACTTTCAATTCCATTTGCCATACCTGCGGCAAAATCTTTTGACAGCAGTTTCCTTTCTTGCTGAGCTCCTAGGAGGCAGTGTGATCTCACTGAGGTCTCTGGGACACCGGGCAACACACACTGCTTCTCCACTTTAGCTTAAAAGATGTAGTTGGTGTTTTATAGCAGCATCAACCCACCAAAAACTGCTCAGCTTGCAACACACTGGACACCTGAATGGGGACACCTCACTGCCTTCAAAAATCCCGTGTGGGCAGAGATACCCAACACCGAGACTGCAAGGCTGTGCTCTGCTATGAGAGTCTGGCCTTGGTTGTGACTTCTGCAGCCCAAAATGAGTGTCCTGAAGTAGTCTTCAAGAGTAAGGCAGAGCCTGACCTGCTTGACATGTTTCAAGTCTAGGGAAGACTGTGGGGAGAATCACAGGGGTTAAGAGTTGATCAACAACTTAGTGAAGGTTAATGTTGTATCCAGAAAGGGCTGAAAGTAGAGCAAAGAGACTGGTGTTGCTGAAAAATCTGGATTTGGTAAAAGTAAATAATTTAGAACTTCTGGAAGACTTGTTTTAGTTTTAAATGGAAAGGCTGGAGGGACAGGGAAGATAATCTTCACCTTTTCATTCAATATTCTGATTCTTTCTGAATGATCTTCTTACCTTTTCATAGTAATTTTAATAATAGTAATAATAATACTAGTAATAATAATAATAGTAATAAACAAGAGTACACATGAACTTTCTTTTATTTGTAAAGCAGACAAGCCAAATATCCCAACCACCGTTAATTAGGGAGCTCTATAAGGAAGCAGAGACAGACCCGTGAGCACCTAGGCAGGCCTGGGAACAGGTAGCAGTGAGGAGATGACTCAAAGCCCCAAGGCACGTATTAAAGTCTGGGGCTATCTCTTTTAGGATCTTGGGCAGACTCTTGGGTTTTACTCTTTTAGCTACACATCTGAAGGAAAAAGCCAACAATATGTTTGGGGACATGTGTACATATCCTAATGTGCACATGCCCCCCACAGACACATCTTTCCTTTAGTAAATCCAGCATTTTTTGGAGCTGAGTTCTGTAGATGTACAGCACAAGACAAACTGTCAGCTTAAGTAAATAGTAATTATTAATATACTTTCTAGGCAGAGAAGTATGGATAATGATTTTCACTACAATGCACTGAGAGGATGAAAGAGCAATATATTCAATGAAAAATAAAATTTTAAATCAAAATCAATTCTTGACTTTACATCTTTTTGATTTAAATATTTTATCTCATTTTTCTCTCTTCTTTTTTTTTTTTTTTTTTTTTTTTTACAGATTATAATTATAAGACTCCACTTTTTTGAATGAAATTATTTACTATGAGAAACTCTTAGGAAGAAAGAAAAAGAAACAAAGAAAAATTTTCATCAAACAGTAGAAGAGTAAATAATGTATTAGTATTCAAATTTCATTTCTAATCCCACAGTTGCGTTACTTTTGAAAAGTTACAATAAAGAAAGCCAAAAGGTCTTTTGAATTCTCTGGTACTACTTAATTTCTTCTGAATATTTTACCTGCCACCACCAGTTTGTTCTATAATAATTCAAAGAAAACTGGTTATGCCAAAATTCTAAAACAAAAATAGAAAAGTGCATTTAGAATGCATTAAAAAGTTAAAATAAGTTGAAAGCCTTCAGGATATTGTAACTCATACGCATCTGATATAAACAGCATTGCCAAATACTGGCACTTAAAAGACCAGAACTACTCTAGACATGACACTTCTGGTACTTGTCACCAGATCAAAACTGGAGGATAAACTGTGAATTTACATTGTCTCTATGCAAATTAATCTTTGAAGAAAACGTAGGCTGCAAGTGTTTGAGGGCTCATCCTTTTATATCCAGTAGCTTTCTTAAAACACCCGATTTTCTAATGTTCTTGACTAAAAAAAGGGAAGCATCTCTCAGCTTGCTCTTTCCAGCTTACAGCCATTTAGTTGCTAAGTTAATTAATCTAATTTCATTTGAAGTACACTGGTGTTTAACCCTCAACTTTGCAGATGAATTAGCACAGCAATATTGAGTGATTTATGGGAAAACTAACCTGCAAGTTAGTAAGCAATTGATATTAGAGAACATACTAAAGTATATTATCCCACATTTTAGTTCCTTAAGCATATTAGCAACAGAGAATTACGTTGAGAAAATAATGACTGGTCAACATTTCAGCTCATTTCTGTCTTTCAAAACTCCAGTACTACATCCACTCTTTTTCAGAAGAGTGCTAGTTTTGGCTTCACAGCAGCTGGTATGGGGCTGTGGTTTGGATTTTGATGAAAACTGTGTTGGTAAGTCAGAGATGCTCTGTTATTGCTGAGCAGAGCTTACACAGAGCCAAGGCCTTTTCTGGTCCCCACTCCACCCCACCAGTGAGGAGGCTGGGGGTGCACAAGGAGCTGGGAGGGGACACAGCCAGGACAGCTGATCCCAACTGACCCGAGGGATATCCCAGACCATACTGCCTCATTCTCA
Organism: Mystacornis crossleyi; assembly: GCA_013400655.1. Classification (NCBI taxonomy): domain Eukaryota; kingdom Metazoa; phylum Chordata; class Aves; order Passeriformes; family Timaliidae; genus Mystacornis; species Mystacornis crossleyi. The sequence continues at coordinate 35,376 of VYZQ01035049.1, read as the reverse complement.
GCAATACATCTGGGGGAGAAGGAGGAACGAGGGTCATCTGGAGTGATGGTGTTTGTTTTCCCAAGCCACCGTTACGTGGGATGGAGCCCTGCTGCCCTGGGGATGCAGAACACCTGCCTGCCCTGGGGAAGTGGGGAATGAATTCCTTGGTTTCCTTTGCTTGCATGACTTTTGCTTTACTTGTTAAACTGTCTTTATGTCAATAAATGAATTTCCTCACTTTTACCTTCCAATTCTGTCACTCATCCCATCAGTGAGAAGTGAGTGAGCGCTGAGTGGCCAGCTGGGGTTAAACCACAACAGCCAGGGAGGAACACTTAAATCACCTTTGCTTCTAATCACTTTTCAAGAGTAAAAATGGATGCCTATCATAAGAACTACCTAATAATGGAACTCAATTTAGGTCAGAAACACACTTTCCAAGGAAAGAAGAATGCAATAATAGCAACCTTTAATAGCAATCTTTAATCAAATTTCGCAACAAATCAGGAATAACAAATGAAACGGCGATTGATACCAACCCTATTTTTATTTTGAAATGAGGAATGAGTTTTGAGAGTTTGGAGCATCTCTAGATGTAAGAAAAGTTAAAGCTCTTGATTTTATAGTATTTTAAAATTTACATAGATTTCAAATGTTTACAGTTCTCAGAGATAAAAATAAAAAAGACGATTACTAGATGTGACACTTTAATTTTGTTAGGCCATAAAGTTTCATGACCCAAGTACATTTGAAAACTAAAAGCTCTATCACCTTAGTCAAGAATTAAATAGTATAAAAGTGTTTTTGCCTAAACATTGTATCTTTGCTTTAAAAGATAAGTACAGGCAATTAACCTGTTCAATGACTTCTGACTGCACATCCAGCTAAGGAGCCTCCTCATGGCCTGATATCACTGTATCACTTTTTTTAAAGCAACTTGAACCCACAGTTCAAGCAAAGTTTATGCAGTGAGGAGATTCATGATGTTTGTTACCGTAAGGAATTAAAAGTCTTTCCCTTGGAACGTGATTACATCTAAAACTTTCGTATATTTGTTTTGGAAGCATCAACTTTGTTCAAAACCACAGTGCAAGGGCTGTGTAACTTACCCGAGCCACAGCAGAAGGAGGTGAGCTGTGGCCATTTCTCCCTGTATGTTGTTGCGGCGGCTGATCCAGCGGCTGTGACGGCCGAGGAGCCACAGAGCTCAGGAGCAAGAGAAGCCTGCTGGTGGGCCAGCGCCGAAATCTAAGATCACCCCTTTGAGTCAGGGGGAGAAAAGCTGCTCCCATCACACCTTGAGGTTCCAAGATTTGGTCTGTCTGGTTGACCGGTTGGCCACACGCCCCTTTTACCTCTTAAAAGGTTGTAATCCAGTCCCCACTCTGCCCCTTCCTTCTCCCCGCTGGTTGTTGTTATATTACCCGGCCTTCTCTCCGCCCCTGGACCCTCAGACCACCGGTTACTGGAGCTCTGCCCGCCTCCTCTCTGTACCCCCGTATAAGCTTGTCATGGCCCTCAGCTCTTCCTCTTTTCGTCCGTGGAACCCTTCACTGTGGTTGGGCAGTGAACCCTGCGGAACTCTCCCCGAAAAGCCCCTCCTGACTCTTTGCCTCTGGTGACGCCTGAGCCAGCCAGCTCAGTGTGAGCGTGTGCGTGGGGCTTCCCCCGGCCCGGGTGAGAAAGCCGCCCTGCCCGTGGGCCAGACCGCAGCGCCGCGGCCGTTCCGGGCGAGAGGCGCTTTCGGGATAAGGCCGCGGCCTCTGCACCGACCACCCTCACGGCGTTACTGTGTCCCTCCCATGGCAGAGGCACAGCCAAGGGCACTGGGGAATGAATTCCTGGCCCTGGGCTCCTAAAAGGCTTCTTGTTACGTAACAAGAAAGGGGCAAAAATTTTCATAAAATAAAATTTGAAGCTTCAGTTTTGTAAATCCTTAACAAAATCATTTTCCAAAAATGAAGAAATATTGATTGAATTTCACTGTCATATGGGGAATTATCAGCCACACAAAAATTTGAGGAAGCCAAGTTATCATCTCTAAAAATGTTTGTCTTCTTTTAGTTTATTTCTTTGTATAGGGGAAAAATATTCCAATGGCTAAAAGCATTTATAGACATTTACCTTCTAAATATAAAATGGAGAAAATTGAGATGCCCACAATAATGATAATTCAGAATAGGAACCCATCTTTGTGAACCACCTCTGGTATGGCATATAAAGCTTTCTGGGTTCACGAGCTCACTAACAAGAGAATTCATAGAAATTTAAAAAGTTTATGATCCGTTACAAGGGAGCATCTGTGCAAAATGAATCCTGACTGCAGGACGTTGCATAGAAAACTTGGAGTTATATCTCTCTGTTGGGAGAAAACATTAGATCACAAAGTAACTACTCAAACAAGACCAGGGAGAACTACTTTAATTTTTGGCGCTTCCACCCAATCTGCAGAGCACTGAGTATTTCAGTGTTGAGCAGGGATAACCAGTTTCATTAATGTGCTAACCAAGCCAAGAGATGAGTATGTGTAAGAGAGAACAGAGAAGCTGAGGTGAGAATGAAAAATTACTTTTGGCACAGCATTATACAGAAATGTAGACAACCCCAAACCACTGAAGCCCAGTCAGGCTTGCAGTCATGTACACTTATATCTAACTATACCACAATTTTCATAGCTGACAGAGGATAGATTAGTGGGGCTTTTTTCCAGCACCTAGAAGTATTTATCTTATTTGAAACCTTAGTAAACACAAATTACAAATATAGAAATAACTGAAAATAATACAAAATTCTGCTAACAAGCAACAAACTACTATTCTTCAGTTTGGCAAAATTAATGGTTGGACTTAATGATCTTAGAGGGTTTTACCAACCTTAATGATTCTATGGTTATTGATTTACAGAAAACCAATTGACAACTTCTCAGCACCACCTCAATACCACTGGTGACTGTAATTTAAAAAATAAACAAAAACCCAAAAAACCAACAAAAACAAAACAAACAAAAAAACCCCCATGGGGGTTGCAGTGGCTTTGTGGCACCTCCAGCTCATTTCTGACCATGTGTGGATGCATTCTGTGGTATAAATACTATCAGTACAGGTGCTGTGAGTCATCCTGGGATTTGTTACAGAGGTGAAATAATTTTAAAGGGATAGAGAAACTAGGAGGTCATTTTTGCATCTCAGAATTACCATTAACAACACAAGAAACAATGTAAATTAAGGAAACCTAGTGATACCTCCACATCACCTACAGGTAGGGTCAGCTTTGTTAAAATCTGCAGAATAGATATGATGCAAACCTAGTACATTTTTAGACCTGCAAAAAATGTTTGGCCCTTCCATGCAAAACAAACGAATTTCATCTTCTGAAATGACATAGCAGATACAGTCTGCTTTGCTAGACCAACAACTACAGCACCAGTGCTGTGGACTACTTAAGAAACTAAACTAACAGGTAGGGAAAAAATTAAATCTGATAATATCACAGCGAGGGAATAATGTCACTTTTGCAGAATGTCTCAGTTTAAAGGATAACTGAACAAAACCAAAAACATGAACTATGAAAAATATTCAACAAGCAGATGGTGTGAGAATAATTTGAGAAGCTGATACCCAGTTAAAAACACTGCCTAATGACTGACAGCGCTAAGGATTGGTGGCATTTGTTAGTAAGTGGCTACACTGTGTGTGGTGCTGAAGACCAGCTGCAATGTGGCATTACAGAAGAGAAGCAAAATGAAAGGAAGCAGAAGCAATTATTGCAAAGACAAATTAGAGCAGAAAAGTGGAAACATGGAATTGAAATGAAAGTGTGGCAATCAAGCAAAAGTAGTAGGGAAAGGGAAACGAAAATATTTTGTTTCCAAACAATTAATTAGAAAACTAATTTAGGATCTTTATCAACCATATCTGAAGTCTACTGGATACGGATCACAAACTCATATTGCTATTATTATTGTGTTAGTCACCATCCTTTTATTAACTCGATTACTTTATATCATACTTTGTTCACACACTTACCTATAATTAAGCACCTCTCTTATGCTTCATCTTTTTAACACTCCAAATCACCTTGAAAATGCTGCAGGGTGGAATACTGACATGCCTCTCACCACAGATATCAGAAACAAGTTAAGAACGTCAAATTAACTGTGACTGATTTTAAGAAGGCTCCTTCGAGCACATCTGCACTTGACATCATTCTGAGCCTGGTTAAGTTCTGACAGTGTATTTTTACCTTGCAGCATATCTGGCAAACCTTGTTAATCTTTCTAGGGGCATGTATGTCACCAGATTGGTGATAACACATGAACTGCATTTTAAGAGGCCAAATGTCATCTCTCTAGAGGCCTCTTAGCACTTTTGAAAATGCTGATGGACAATCTAGTTCTTTCACAATGCCCCGTCTTGCCCTCTCAAAGTGATTAGCTCCTAGAAAGCTCAGAGAACTGAATCTCACAAAATAACTATTCAGAAACTCTCCCGACTGACCAAATATTCATGGATCCTTTGTCAGAATATTCAACAGGGCTTCTGCAGAAAATCAAGCTCTAAAAATCTTTTGCTTTCCCATTTTCTCCAAGGAAATGCACTATAAAATATTGCCACAGTAATGTCCAGTAATTACTTGTATAAAACACCAGGTTTCACTGGAGCTATCCCCTACCTTTTTGGGTTTGTTTCCATCTTGATTTAGAAAACATTTACATAGTAAATATCTCTCATGGACATTCAGATTTATTATTGTTATAGCATTTTTCCTTGCAACTATAATGAAGATTGATTTAACCTCTACAGCATTAGCCCCTTGCCAACTGAATACTGTCTTGGTCTCATAAATCAGTAACAAAATTCTTTATGATGATGCTGTTTACCCTTCGACTTTCTAAAATATTGAGTTTCATAAAATACAATTTATTCATTTATAGTTAAAAGATCTCTCACACTAAAGAGTGATGGGGGAAAGACTGCAACTATTTTCATCACTGAGCAAGTTCAGAGAATCTCTATCAAGAACTCTAAGGAGTTAAATATTTTATCTTCTTGGGTGCAGGTGAATTGAATGCCATGTTTCTCATTGGAGTCATGTAGTATCAATTTCACCAAAACTTGAGCATGCACTCAACAGTGTGATGCTAATGGCTGCAATCATTCCACCTTCTCACAAAGCATCGTGCACAGGAGAAGCGGCTCCACACCATGGTGTGTGTGGCTGTTACACACCACAGCTGCCCCTTTTCTGTCTATCTCTTTCCCTTTTCTGTCCATCTAAGAGACAGACATATATGTCTGCAAAGGTATTTAAGGAGAGAGTCCATTTTTTTGTTTCAAATGTTTTTCTCCCTGCAGGGATCATTAAATGCATAAATTCATTGCTAAAATGGAAGGATATCAAGTTTCCTTTCTGGACTTAGATCATCATTAAAACACTTTTCAACTGTTTTAATTATTCTTTCCCAGCTGAACTTTAACCACATGAAAAAAGCACCATTTACTTCAGTCTGTTTTGCATTTTCAGGACTTGGAGAGTAAAGGCCAACCAGTGTATTCTTATTTGACAGAACAGGCAGAACACAGCACATCCTCAGATAAACCATTGGACATAATAATGCAAATGTTTGGCTTTAATCCAAATATTCCCAAACTACCTTTAGAACTTCACTGAAATTCACTAGTAAGAGTTAAGTAATTCTACAAAGCTGGCATATGATTTATGGCATATGCATGATATGGCATATGCAAAATACTATCATATGCAGGAATCTGCATATGGCAGTATTTTGAGATCCCTAACTGAAAAAAAGATTGGGAAGCACAGGGAAAGAAAAAGAATGCAAGCGGTGTGGTTATTACTGTTAGGATATAAATTAGACTATGATGACTTTTCAAACCATCAAATGAAAAGCTGATTATGTTGTCATACTGTGTCTTTAATGAAAGACCTAATTGTAAAATTGCCTGGTATTTATTTTTATTTTTATATAATTGACATTTTAAAAACAGAATGTATAATTATGTATTGGGCAGAGGTTTATACCTTATCAAAGATATAAAGTGAGTGTTGCACTGTTGTCAGGTGATTCATGGAAGATCTATTCAGTTAAAATAGTTAAATAAAAAATAAGGTAAAATAAGTTAAAAAACTATCAAACAATTTTACAGAGGAATACATCTGTCACAGAATATAACAAAAAGGCTTTTTCCAATTTGGAATTCTCTATAGAGGCCGCTGTTTAGCTCAGCTGCCTTTTGCTGCACATTGTTTCTGTGCTGTTCTTCACAATACAAAGACACAGTATACTGCATTAAATATTGCCGTGAAGTACATTGGCATCTATTAATACAACTGTCAGACAAAAAGGGTTCCTTTTCCTTAAGGAGCAGAGAGGACAAATCCCACATGGGAAATGGTTTCTTTACCTTCCAGGACTGACAGGTCCTAAAATTGGCCAGACAAAATCTTTAAAAATTGACTAAATTAAAAATTTGGGTCCAAGTTTAAATCTTGTAAGTTTTCCTGATATCCTAATTACCTTAAATTTCAAGTTAGAAGACCCTCTTGTATCCCCACATAATTTTGAAAGATAGAAATGAAAATACTTCTCAGCTTGATTCCTAGTATTTCTAATGTATTTCTAAATCTGTCCTTTCATAGATCAACAAAAATATCCGTTAAAATATTCCAGCTTCAAATATATCCTGCCTATGACATATGGTCTCCACCTGAGGAAAATGAAAAGCTACACAGAGAATCATGAAAGTTTAACTTAAAAGAATAATTTTTCATTTGCTAGCTTGAGATTATTTTAAGTTCTTGGTATGATTCCAATACTTTCAGAATAGTTGTCAACAGCATGGACAGACATATGCAAGTTAGATTAGATAACAGGAGCTGTGAAGATGTAGCAAGAGCAGCCCTGAACATACCAGGAACCTCAAGTACACACTGAAACAGCCTGGGGCTGATGTTCATACTGTCACGTTTTCATTGTGACCAAAACAAATTAGATTATAGCTTAGTTCTGTAAACTTAATCATGCAGCAAGCAGAACTTTGAAAAGGGATGGGAGCTTAACCACAGTGTTCTGGAATTTTTAGAGTATTTTTCCTATTTTATATATTTTGTTATTCCATCATCAATTCATAAGTGTTGCAGTTGGCTAAATCCGACTCTCGTGTGGAGTGAGTGTCCTGAGATAATGTGGAATCTCAGCCTTTGCTGGCACAGGAGTAGTGGGGTGAGGCGAGGTGAAACTCACCGCTGGATTCTGTGACCAGGGGACCCCCTGCACCAGCCCGGTGTGGCACGAGGTGTTCTGCTGGCCCCAGGACAAGGCAGCGACCGCTCTGCTCTGCACACCTGCCCCTCACTGCAGTCATTACACACAGCTGAACTCTAACCGGAGGAAGGATTTTGCCATTGCAATGCCTGTGTTTGGCAGGAAGGCTGTGAAGCACTGTTATACTGGCACAATGGATACCTTTATTGGTAAACTCAAAGCATTCATCACAAGAAATACATTTTTAATTCTTCCGTTGCAACTATGACCTGGCATATACACACAAACCCAACTTTAAACAACTGGATACAGAACAGCACTGTGGGGATGCCAGCTCATTGGAGCTGTGGATTTTGCTGCCAAATGACTTAATTGCAAGGGTAAACAATACCTGTTATTAATAATGATGCATGTGGATGCAAAATTGTACACTGACGTAGACTTTGGTTTTATTTACTACACTCAGCATATTTTACCAGTACAGATTCTGATATTTATGATGAAATACTGATGTTTATTATGCACCCCGAGTAATACGTTTGTTTACAGCCCAAAGTCTGGAACAAAACACTTAGATATTTATAATCTTGTATTGAAACTATGCTAGTGGTGGGGATTGACCTTGGCTGGATCCCTGGTGCCCACCAAAGCCACTCTATTGCTCTCCTCCTCAGCTGGAAATTTTAAACATCTCCTTACTTGTCTTCTCAAAGGAGACATTTCTCTGCTCTTTAGGATGGTTCTAAATTACTTGGTCTGATTGGAAGTTAAGTGTTATTCCACATCTTTAGTAACTTAGGCAGGCTATCTCCAGCTTAATATGAATTGCAATTTTCTTTCAAATCTTTTTCTCACTTTGCAGTACAGACTAAAGAACAACATTAGTAGTTAGATCAACACTTTGGAAATAGAGTAGTTTCAAAAATCAAAATACCCTAATGCAATTACCAGCTACTGTCTCATCTAAGCTGTCAGCTGGGTCCACACTGAAGTCAGTGGTATATGTCATGCGAGAAAAACACGGAACAAAGTTTTATGGCATAAGGTGAAAGTATACCCCTTAGAATGTTATTGGAATGTTATTCAAACTCTGCCAGTAGCCACGTTCAGTTTTCTTCAGCTAAACGTTGACTTTCCCTCATTCAAACCAGAATTAATGTCTAATTCCACTGTCACTTTTTCCACAATTTTTGAACCTGGTAATATTTTATACATGTACTTTTTGAACTCTAAACAGTTATTTTATTACAGAATATAATTTCTTTTTATCATGGTACATTTATGTCTCTATTAAATCTGTGGAAATGTACAGTGCCTGATATGAAGAATGATATGCAAGCACAAGAACTTGCTCTGCTCCAGTGAATAAACAGAATTCATGTAGAGCAAATACCAGATTACTGTCCATCTAATCATGCTCAGAAATCCACAAATTCAAAACAACAGCCCACTGATTTTCTCCTGTCTCTTTGTTGTTTAAAAGCTATTGGTTGAATTCATGAAATACAAAGAAACAATCTACATACACTCCTATAAACATGCATTTAAAATAAGTAATTAAATAAATACATTAAAAATAATGGAATATATTATGCTTTGCATTTATTTTCTAAATGCACATAATAATTTGAGGGGCCCTATTACATCCTTGAGAGGGTACTCCCACACCTCAGGCTGATACTGTGCCTATGACGGTGCTCAAGTTATTCACTTACTCCTGATCTAACACTACTGATGAAGAAGAACTTTTTGAACATACCCTGATGCTATATGAGCTGTTAAAAACATGCCTGCCCAAAGGCAGCGGTTTTGGGGACAAAGAAACCTGCTTATCCTCCCCTCATCTTCTCTATCATAGAAAGAAAGCTGAAAGTTACACCAGCATTCAGTGTTTTAGCTCTGGGTCTGACCTGCTACCTTCTTGTGTTGTTATTTACTGCATGGTTTGGAAATCTGAAAGAATATGAAAATTATCAAATACACAGTTCCAGAGGCAGACAGAGGAGAAGGAAAAGAATCAATACATCCTTCAGCTTTACTGTAGGAAGCTACTAATGTATTTGTAGTAATTAATCTCCAGATAAACCTGTCAAATAAATTCATAACAAAATAGTGGAGCAGAATGTCACTGGTTGTGGAATTAATAAAATTACTTACTGTATTCTATTCTGATAGAAGTTAAGCATTTTCCAAGACTTTATAAAAGAGAAACATTGTACATTAATTAGAACTGCTTAGAGACCAGTTTTCAGAAATTTGGGGCTTTTTGTTTTTTTTTTTTAAACTGTATTCCCTGACACAATGGAACAACCAGCTGTCAATCTATGCTATTTAGCATTTTATCTATGCTTTATATCCCAAAGACATATATAAAGGTCTTTGGGAAAACAAAGCATGCTCAGATACCATCTTTAAATTCTATCTACTGGCATGCAAAAGTATTTTAGACACAAAATGAAGCATATTTTTATTCCTGGAAGCACTGGCACCTTCTTGACCACTCTCATTAATTGGGCCCAAACTCTGCAACGCGGTTTCAGGTATGGACTTTGACTTTTGAACAGGTACATGCTGGTTCCAGCTAAATCCACATAATTATCCCTCAAATTAATCAATCATTTAGCATTCAGCCAGCTGTACTCTATGAAGTCCTGACTATTTAATAAAAAATTAAATGTGCATGTGAATATGAAATATATTCAAAAATGATATATAAATGTAAATCTGGCTAGAACAGCTCCAGGAAAACATAAATCATGAATACTGATAGAAGACAAAGCAATAGATCACATCTGCAGCAAATGCCACCTGATTTTTTTCCAGTTGGCATTCAAGCCATAGGACTTTACTGAAGCAGCAGAGGAACTGCTCTTTATTTTGTTGATCCGATAAAATGTATAATTATAAAACCTTCTATATCTTAATGAAGCACTGTTAGTTATAAACTTCATAATAAATACATATTTTATGATGAACACATTATTAATTTAGAAACAATTTAGAAGTACTGCAGATTTTAAGGAGAAAGCTCCATTTGGCTGTTGAAGTACACTGATTAAAATAGGATGTTTAATGCAAAACCAACGATTAGATAAGAACCCAATGTGAAAAAAACCTGTTTTCGTGTAAGGAAATGTAGGAGGTCCCTACTGACTCATTCCTTTCTGGACGAGATGTATGTCCTCGCTGGAAAAGAGGAAAAATGTGTATGGGGTGTTGAAAATTTCAGGATATGCCCCTGAAAGTGAACAGAAAATGTTCACATTTAGGGGCATGTAGGGGGCATCATCTAGATACAGCTCATGGTGAAAAACATCCAGAAAGTGGTCCAGTGAAGAGTGTCCTCACTGTAAATCTGGTCTCCTGTGGCTCTGACTCAGGAGCTCAGGTTGTGTTTCAGTGGATTGTTCATCCAGGGAACTTCAAACAATTTCTGGCATTTTTGTTTCAGGAGGGCTCTCTTAACGTCTGCTTGTGTGGATGGACGTTTTCCTTTGCAGTCCTGTTGTCTGTCATTTCTGATGCAGAAATTAAAAGAAATACAGGAAGCCTGTAGGAAGCCTGTGAAGCAATGAAAGGACTTACAATAACCAGTGAGATAAAAGTTGTACATACAGCCTCACCTTATTTATGGCAGAACTTCTGCCCACATAATTCTTGCAAGGAGATGTTTTATTGCAATTCTCTCTCAGAATCCCTAATTTCTACTTTCACATTTAACCCAACAGTCTAAAATATATCAACTTGGCAAATACTGTGATATGCAGTTCAAGAGACACTTGACTTTTAATCAGATCAGGGATACGTTCTTTTCTTTTTAAGTGCCTACCCAATCTGCTGCTGAATTTGGTATCCTTTTTATTCATGGTATTTATAAATATTTGTTGAATCCAGATAAACTTATCCCTTCCCTCCTCCTCATAAAACACTCCAAGAAAATCCTAGGTTTTAATGATTTCTTGAGCAGAGTAACAAATAGCTTGTGACTAGACTTCTGTATACACAAGTTCTTTTTCAAACTGTGCTGACATGAAGTGAATATAAACTAGAAATAACCAATTTTAAGACCTCCACTGAGGTTTGTTCTTTGACAGTTGACAGAAAGACTGAAAAATTAGCATTTTGGTAAAACCCTTATTTGTTTAAGATGCCTCTTAGCCAAAGAGACTGTCTGTACAAAAGGATTAACCTATTGACAATGACTTCCTAAATCCAAACTCATTGAATAACAAGCACTGAATGTGTTTACCTTCCTAATGCACTCACAATTCACAATGAAGCTGGCTTTCTTGAAAAGGTCAAAATGTATGAAGACCTGAATTTCAATAGGAAAACATTAAAAAAAAAAATTAGAGCTGAATAGAAATGAATTTATTTTATACAAGAATTGGTGGGATTAGGTGCATTTTGACTATCAAAATGAATAAAAATATAAAAAAAAGGATTTAAAAAGATTGCATTTGCAGACCTTTTAGGTTTACCTGCTCCACATTCAATTGCCTGTGTCTTAAAGACAACATCCAATCATTTCTCAATTAATCTACTATACATGAATTTGCTAATCTGAAATCACTCACATACGCATCTATATTTTCATGTTCACCACAGCCGTGTGTCCTCTCTGGGCAGACAAGTTTAAAAATGTGAACTGAACAATTCGGTTTTGTTCTGAGGAACAGTTTCACCATATAAGGCAACTACACTTGAAGGGTCATTTTCTGAGCTGGTTCCGAGACCAGTTCTCTATAAAACTGTTTTATATTTTTTACAGGGTAAATTGAAACAGGTTGATTATTCACTGTAAGGCACACCGAAGAGGTAATTATTAAGATAGATAACTTGCATACATTGAAAGATTTTCAGATAAGACTGAAAATGAAGTGGTTTAGATTGGGCAAATGTCAGTATTTTGCAGACATCACAATGTGAATACTACATATATGAAAGGGAACATTTTTGTAGAAAACATTTAAAAAAGTGATAAAATCAAAACAGAACCTTGTGTCTGTAAGAATAAAATTTACACCACATTACAAAAATGCAAACTTCTATTAAGTATTTTTGGCTACATTTACTATGGCCCTTTAATTATACACTGAAGTCAAAAAAGATGTTTGAAATGTTGGCCAGGGACCCCGTGTTCAGGTACATATACTGGTAAATCATGTTTTAAAGCAATTCTTGAGCACTTAAGTCAATTTGAGGCTTGTGGAAACCTTTCCTCAAATCTGTTTTCCTTTAGGCAACATTTTCTTTGCTCAAAATTGCCAACCTTTTACTACATACACAATACATGTGTCAGGATATTCAGGTCTTGACCTGAACCATCACAGCTGGATTATAATTCTGAACAGCTCAGAGTTAACTCAACGTGTTTACTATTTTGTTCTT
>VYZQ01035048.1:20249-34890 GCA_013400655.1 Mystacornis crossleyi | reverse complement strand
GTATTTCAAATTTTGGATTTGCAAATTAAGTAAATAAGCAAACTTATAAATACAAGCTGGTCAGTTACACTCTTAATCTGACACAGTTAATATTACAGTTTTGAAGACCTAAAGCAAGTAGTATAAATAAATCCATGAAATTACGTACCTGCCTAGATGAGATCTAAATTCTGCTATTAACACAAATGCAAATTTCTGTTGATTAATCCCAATTTTGCTTTACATAACAAAAGTACTTGAAAACGAGATAAATATTCTTGAGGGCCTAGGGCTCTTAGCCAAAGAAATTATTAAAATGTCACTTTCATTTTTATCTTCTTGGGGATTGTCTATCAGGCAATAGACACTTAGTGAGCTTATTCTTCTAAAATATACATTCTTACTACTTGCTTTTTATAAAAATGCTTAACATTCTGTTTTTTTCCCCTCAAGGATGACAAAGAGCTGTTTAGATGTTTGTAAGTTTAGGAAGAAAAGAGAGCCTTTAAAACCATTTAAGGTAACAAAATAACAGAAGCAGTACATTTATAAAACCTGCTCTAAGTATTTGCTCTAAGTTAGGTAACATGTTTTACATGGATTTGAATAGGCTCAGGCCTGATCTCATTACAGTTGAAGGCAAAACTGCCTTGTTACACTAGAGAAATGTTGTGTACTTTAAATCCCTAACTAAATACTTTGAATACAGGAGATGCAAAGATGTACAGTTGTGTTAACCTTTCACACTAAGGGATGAATAGATTTAATAGTGTGCAGGGCATCAGAGAGACAGGGTAAAAATTGTAGTGACATCAGCATGGAGTTCTGTTCTTGGTTTTGTCAGGAGTACAGGTGTCTGGTGTGATCTGAGATGATCTACATTATCCAGGGGATGGGAGATATATCACTGGACTTTTAGGAGGCCCATGATTTTCTGGAACAGTATCTAGAGACCAAGCAAGTCACACCACAGGACCTAAACAGCACCAGGTCCCTACACAAGTGTAATGAATCCCACCATTGCAGAGGGAAGGTATTCCAAACTATGACCTTGGAATGCCAGTGTCTACCTGGGAGAGCCCCATAGATATAGGTCTCATCACTCTCCATCAATATTTAAAACTTGAAACAGATTTTAGTTACCTAAATAGAAGTGTCTAGAGTCAGGTGAGGTGACTTAGAACACAGAGACTGGCTTCCTGTTGCTAGCGTAAAGAGGAAGCTTTTGTTGGTCCCATGTTATTTCTGCCAACCTTGTGCACATCTTGGCCAAAGGCACCTTAAAAGGTGCTCAATACCCACATGTGAGCAACTTAATCACACTTCTGGTCAATACCAACAGGAGAGTTCAGAAAAATACTTCAAGTCCCTCTGAAACATACATCAACTGGTGGGTTGAATTGGTATGTATGAACTGGTTGGTTGGCTCCCTGTTTCATGGATTGCAGGCATCAGAACATTACTAATATATAGGGAATATTTGAACACTTAAATTTAAGTACTGTTCTCCCTTTCCCCATCTACCCCTGCAGTTTGCACACGTGCAGAAAAATACACCTCATGCAAATCACGCTGCACAAATCCCCCTGTCAGGATGCATATGAGCAAAGAAACTCAACCTTCCCACACAAAATAACCTGAGAGCCTCATTTTGCACATGTTTACATCATTTGCAAAGCATGGATATTGTGACCGCTCATATTTGTCAGTGCCATGGACATCTTTAAGTCTGTGTTCGTGACCACACTAATGATGTAATGTGGGAAAACACCAAACTAACACTTTTTAACAGAGCGCAATATCTAGATATCCATTACACTCCTACGAGTATCCAATTATAACTAGGTAGCAATACGTACATACAGAAAAGCACAGTACTTCAAGAAAATCATAAACTAATCAAGGCCTCCTGAGACAGTGTCAGCAATCTACACAAAAATATTTTAAAATCAGACAGTGTTAGTCCATGTCACCTGCACTAAGGATTTCAAATGGAGTGAAAATTCAATCAATCCTTAGTTTTCTCTGTCCTTTATTTTTCCTTCTCTAAAGCCAAAGAAATACACTGAATTACCAAACAGTTCATGCCATTTATGCTCGTATAAAGCTCCTGTCATCTTGGATTGCAGAACAGCCATACCTTACAATCAGAAATTGCCTAACCTGAGCCAACCTCTAACTGCTGCTGGTAGCCAAAGGGAAAAAAAAAAAAATCTATTGAAGAGAATTCTTCCATTGTACTATTCCCTACTGTACTTTTACCAGTTTTGGGTTTTTTAATTCAAAATTTGGAAGTCCCACCACTGTGGATTTTAAAAACCTGACTTGACAATCTCCAGCTACATTTGCTATATTGATTTACTAAGCAATCCTGCACTGGCAGAGAAATAGGTTTTTGATGAGTCTTTCCCATCTCTAATATTTCTGACTCTATAGTTCAGTAATGGTTGATGATGCTCCTGGGCTGCAGGTAATGGTCTATAGGAAGACAAACTAAGAGNAGAGAAAGAGAGAAAGAGAGAAGGAGAGAGAGAAAGAGAGAAAGAGAGAGAAAGAGAGAAAGAGAGAAGGAGAGAGAGAAAGAGAGAAAGAGAGAGAAAGAGAGAAAGAGAGAAGGAGAGAGAGAAAGAGAGAAAGAGAGAGAAAGAGAGAAAGAGAGAAGGAGAGAGAGAAAGAGAGAAAGAGAGAAAGAAAGTCATAAGGTGAACAGATGGTATAAGAACCTTGAGGAACAATATTCAGTTTCCACTTCTATCATACTTAACACGGCATCACAGTAAATCTTATTCACCTTATCCTCTTCCCATTAATTTCTTAACATCCAGTGGTATGTGAGCAACATGTCTGCCTGTCAGTGGTGCCTCATACAAAACACTAAATGCCTGGAGCAGTGCATCTTTTATTGTATATCATGAAAATCCACAAATACTCAAATACAAAAGGAGAAGCTTAGGTATTGTGATGACAAGGAAACATGAATGTATGTGGAACAATTTGTTTAAGGGTACATTCATTCTAAAACAGAACAGTTTTTAATTACGCATTGTGTGGTATTTACAATCTGATCCAAAATTGATTTATATGTTAAGAATTTTACATTTATTTAAAATTATTTCGAGTATGTTTGGGTAAAAAAAATTATTTAAACTTTCATTCTGAAAGAGACTGTGATACTCTCTATCTTCAGTCATCTAATGACATCCTTCACCTAACCCTAACAGTGTTGTCTACCAAGTTTTGTACTCATATTTTAAAAGACCAAAACAAAACCAAACAAACAAAAAACCAACCAAACAAAACTCAAAAAAAACTGGGGAAAAAAAAAAAAAAAAAAAAAACAACCACAAAAAATCAAAACCAATGTTCAAACTTTTATAGACATGTTTTTCACCCTTTCTGCTCTGGTACTTTTTTTTTGAACACATTCACTCCTAGAATGATTACATAGGTGATTAAATTGAAATGCTGTATTTATATTTTATGATATTCCTCTACTACATTTTATGAAAAAAAAGTGAAATAGTCCCAAGATAAAGGAATGATGAAGATATATTCCTGGCTCTTTTACATGACTTTTCTTCTATTGCTCTTGATATGTATTGGAAAAGGGTGGAAATGCTCTCCAATTAGTTCAATGCACATTTGTGCAAGCTAGGTGACAAAGATGGATAAACTACATGATCCATATGAAGACTCATGATGGAACTGGACATACAATCTGGATCTTCAGCACCCCCAGCAAAATGCCTCAGTCACTTACTTTTCCCTACATATTTAAAAATATATGCAATAGAGAAAAATATAATAAAGATCTTTCTAAAACTTTCATGTACAGGTAATGAAGGACAGAAGTATAAGACCTCAGCACTTCATAATCAACAAGGAAAACCAAAAACTGGAACACTGTCCTGGGTTGGTTGGAGGTTTTTTTATTATTATTTCATGTTTCTAAATACATAGAAGCAATGAGAGAAAAAAAAAAAGCCTCGCATGCCAAGACCAAAATCATGCTGTACAGTTAGCAATACAACTCTATTACTTCTCATAATAATAATACATTTTATTGTGTGAAAAATCATGTCTTTCACTTGCAATTAAACATAAACCACAACACAGACAGATACAATCTGTCAATTTCTCTTCAAAGACAGTGAGTCAAAGCAATTTCCTAGAAGAGCATCACACAACCAATTTCTGAGGTAAAAAAGAAAAACGTGACAGGATCATCACCTTCAGATCCGCATGCCATACAAAAAGAAAGCAATTTCCTCTGTTGTGTACTTTGCAAATATCCACCAATACATTTAAATGAAGTATCTTCCTCCCCATTGAAAGGGAGGCTTGTTTTTCTCTTCTACTATCTATGTTTTAAAGCCATTGATAATTTTCTTTTCGCCTTTCTGTGGTGCTGGGTTTTCCCATTCCTTTATTGGCTAAATTGCCTGCCCTCCCTACGTTGTCTTCCGTCCCCCGCCCCTACTCCTAGCTTGGGTTCTCCCCATTTTTTCTGTACCCTAATCCCGCCCATGTACTGCCCCTGTGCCCTGGGACCATTAGTCCATGTGCGCTCTCCGCCCCCCCCAATCCCCATATAAAATCCAGCCCCATGCCACGTGCCAGTCTCTCTGCCTTGGGGAACAGACATGTCAGCGTGTGAATAAAACATCCTCTGAGGTCCCCATGCTGGGAGCCTTCTCGCCTCCTTTCTCACCACTGTGTTGCAGAAGCTGAGAGCTAGCCGGGGCCATGCAGGGCTGTCCGGAAGCGGGTACGGGAAGTGGGACAGCTTCTCTCCCCAACAAAGCCCTACTGCACTCTCTGGGAAGGCTGCGGCTTGCCAGACCATTGCTAGAAACTACAAACTGCAGCACCTTTCAGCTGGTAATTTTCTGAGAAAGTAAGCCTTCTCCTTGCCAACATCTATTTCACACTTGCAAGTGAATTTGTGATTACATCCCAGCAAAAATGAACAGTACCAATGAAACGAAACAACCTTTTCAGTACAATATCATGAGGAAAAAAACACTAAAGACCAAATTTTTGGAGGTTAGCATTTCTTTTCAAATTATCTATACAGTTTCGTAAAACGGAAAAAACACACAACACAATCGTCATGTATTACCAACATGTCACATGAGTGGGAAAATCTGATGAAAATTGATACAGATTTGTCTTACAGCAGTTATTTTGTTCCCCCTAACTGTGGCATGATATGATGAGTACTCGTGAGTTAATACAAACAGAAGCTCAAAGAAGAGGGCATCAGTCACAGAGGGATGTTCTTTCACATAATCACAGAATGGGTCAGGTTGGAAGGTACCACAGTGGTACCTGGTCCAACCTCCCTGCTTGAACAGGGCCATCCCAGAGCACGTGGCACCGGATTGTGTCCAGATGGTTCTTGAATATCTCCAGTGAAGGAGACTCCACACCCTGTTCCAGTTTGTGGTCACTGCACTGATTCATATTCAGGTGGAACTTTCTGTGTTCCAGTTTCTGCTCATTGTCTCTTGTCCTATTGCTCAGCACCACTGAGCAGAGGCTGACTCCATCCTCTTGACACCCTCCCTTCACTGATGAGGTCCCCTCTCAGGCGTCTCTTCTTAAGGCTGAACAGGCCCAGGTCCCACAGCCTTTCCTGGTAGGAGAGATGTTCTTGTACTGAGGAGCCCAGAACTGGACACAGCTCTCCAGACATGGCCTCACTAGGGCTGAGTAGAGCAACAGGATCACTTCCCTTGACCTGCTGGCAATGCTCTTGCTAATGCACCCCTGGATACCTTTGTCCTTCCTGGCCACCAGGACACAGTGCTGGCTCATGTACAGATTATTGTCCACCAGGACCCCCAGCTCTCCACAGAGCTGTTTTCCAGCACTTTGGCGCCCAGTCGGTACTGGTCCAAGACGTTGTTCCTCCCCAGGTGCAAGACCCTACACTTGCCTTTGTTGAGCTTCAGGTGGTTCTTCTCTGCCCATGTCTCCAAACTGTCGAGGTCCTTCTGAAGGGCTGCACAGCTCTCTGAGGTATTGGCCACTCCTCCCAGCTTTGTGTTGTTGGGGGGCTTGCTGAGGAGGCCTCTGCCCCTTCATGCAAGTTATTGACGAAAAGTCAAACAATACTGGGCCCAGTACTGAACTTTGAACCACCAGTGACAGACTCCCAACTAGGCCCTGTGCCACTGATTACAACCCTCTTGGATCTGCTGTTCAGCCAGCTCTCAAACCACCTTTCTGTCCACTCACCCAGTCCACACTTCCTGAGTTTGAGTGAGGCTGTTGTGAGAGACAGTGTCAAAAGTCTTGAAGTCAAGGCAGACCATATCCCCTGCTCTTCACTCATTCATCCAGGCCGTTGTATTATCCCAGAGGGCAATCAGATTGGTCAAGCATGATTTCCCCTTAGTACATCCATGCTGACTACTCCTGATAACGTTCTTATTATCCATGTGGATAGAGATGGCCCCTTTTCCAAAGCACTGAGCCAACCAGAATAGAGGCAATCCTACCAAGAGGTAGCAGCGGAGACACAAATATACTTCCACCCTGGCCATACAGTGTAGCTGCTCTTTTAAGATGCAGTCAAAAGGAATTTTCTTCAATATTCTTTACAAAGACATCTTCTACAAATATTTCATAACCCAACAGTCTCATTCCACACTGCTATTCCACACAAGGGTCAATCATTATACGGTTCATAATGAATTAATAAAGAAAGCAAAATATTTTCATCCACAGTCACAAAGCAATTGTTGAATAATATGCTTTATGGTTTTTTTCTCAGCGTAATAAAAACTGCTATTGTTCTACAGAGAGAAAGGATCAAGCGACTTTAATGTTTTTCAGAGGTATTGCAGCTTATTGCTTCAGCTGCACATCCCCTAGCACAGCAGTTTTAACTCCAGAATGTGAAACCCCTTTCCCAATGACTGGGTTCAAGCTTCAATACTTGAGATTGGATTACCTAACGTTGAGCTCTGAAATCAACAGGACATAAGTTTCCTCGCACCCTGAAGACTTGATCTTGAAATAACAGGAATTTCTAAACATGGCAAAAATACCTGAACAAACCGCTAAGTCAATTATGTGCTGTAAGATCTCAAAAGGTATGCTAGAAACATTACTATCACAGCTGAAGTGCAGATAACTCCTCAGCTGGTATAAACCAGATGTTAATAAGCAAAGAAACATTGCACCAACAGTTTTGGTTAATAAGTAGAACTACAGAAATATTTTTTTTTCTTTATCTGTAATTTATGTCAAATTTAATTCATCACAGAAATAAAGCGTTGCCACTTAATTGCTCTTAGTGTACAGCAAAGATGCTTACAATGAATGATGATAAGCAGGAACATGAATGAACAGTTGCCAGGCAACCAATAAATAAAGGTTCCAAATAGCATGACCTCTCTTTAAAGGATAAAGCTCTAATCATAATTATTTTCCGAATCCATTTCGGTGCCAACTAAAATCACGTTTGCAGCACTAATCCTGGCCTTCCTCATACAAAATGAAACCAAATCTGTCATTTGACATATCACAGATAACAAATTAAACAGACTCAACCTGCTACTTCAGATTATGGTCAACAGTGTAGTTTGAGGATGGCAAACAGGTTAGACAATAAACTGGAATCTGAAACAGAGAGCTGAGAAGATTTAAGCAATATAAATAGGGTAACTAGAAAGGTTTTTTAAATTACATTGTTTCTTCAAGGATCTTCAGATGGTATCAACACAAAATCCTCCAGTGTTTGACACTACAAAATGATCATTTGGTAAAGTAGAAGGATGAGACAGACTTTAAAATACTAAAAGCAGATGCAGTTTGAAATGCTTTAAAATCTATATAATACCACATTCTATCTTTATAAACTCTTACAACACAGTCTTGCTGAGTGCATAAGCAGAGCTGAGGTGCCTAGAGCAAGCACTGACCTTTTAGATGGATTCAAATAAAACTGACAAAGAGCAGCATAAATCTTAAACCAGTTAAAGAACACAGTATATCCACTTTGAAGAAACAATGAATGGTTCTGCAGAAGTTTTACATTATGCCTTCCAAATAATGGAATGGGAAGAACTTGGGCTTGTTCAAGGTTTACTGGTGGGATAATAAAATTTGTATTTATTTTAGTAAGCCCTCATGTCAGAAAACATTAGGAATACATGTTTTCGTAGTTTTATCTTGCACTACACAAGGTGATTACATAAATCTCTTTAACCGTTTTATTTCTTTTCTTTAGTAGAATTGAGATTCACTAATAGCTGTGATGCTTAAACACTAAACTCACAAAAAATTCCAACAGGAAAGCAAGTTGAACTACAATAATAAAGAAACACGTTTTGTGCCTGAGGTATAATATACTATGTCATCAGTGAACCCATAAGAACAGGCACCATCCTTCCAACCTGTCTTTGGAAAGAACACAGGCAACAGAATCCATGAACGTCCCTGCAACATTAGTAGCACAAAATAATCTCATACTTTACAGTAGAAAATTCACTCTAACAACTAAGTAGTCTACACATGTATTTCTTTGTATCAAATGAGAGCCAGTTCATTATATAGTAAGTATTCGCCTTCTTTTATAGAATAGAATTCTGTTGCCTACCATCAGACACATCATTTTCCAGTTATTTTCCTTATCTAGATATATCCGCTTATCAGAGACCTTTACAGGAGCTTTTCTTTACCTGTATTTCATCAATAAGCAAATAGGAAATACACCCCATTATCTCTGTATTTTCCTTGACTAATATTTTGCCCACTAATCACCTTCATCAACTGATTCAGTAATACCTTTCCATCCTTCTAACAGTTTCAGTTCGAACTCCTTGTTCTAACAAAAGTCCAGTTCATTTCATTGAGATCCTATGCAAGAGTGACATTTAGAATTTACGTAATTGAGAACCATGCATATTGACTGCAACTGAAAACAATGCAGAAGATCCTGTAAATTCCTGTTAGGGCACATGGCACTATTGATACCAAAAACCACTTTTAGTAATTGCTATGGCTAATCGCTTTTCCATAGTTTTCAGCTTGCATTTTAATGAACTATAAAAGTATTGTGTTCTGCCTATAAACCTCACAACTAAACCCACTAGTTCCAAAGTGTGTAAAGGGGATATTGGAGGATTTTTCCCCTCCCAAATGTTTATTCCTTTTCAGTTACCAGCTGAAGAACAAAACTGGTCTGGTTTTAAGCCTAAAGGACTAAGAGCTTATGGAATAAAAGGTTATGCCTTACCATTTAGCAGGAGCTGGAGGCTAATTGTAAAGTTTATTAACAGTGAAAACAATGGGGTTCTCAGAAACTTATTACCATGGAGGAAATTGATGTTATTTTTCTGAAGTTTGGATTCCACTGTGTTTTGTTCCACAATATGCAATTTAACTATCCCACTTTTGAAAATGGGAGATGACTGTATTGTTTTAAAGAGCTACTCACACTAAAATAAGGGTCATTTTAAGACCTCCCCTAGGGATTCATGTCTACACATTTAACATTAGAAGGAGGAGGAAGATAAAGCATAACAGCCAGCCTGAGGAGAGAGATGATGAGGCGTGCTTTCTCTCTAGTGTTTCCCACATCACAGATACAGTCAATGAAACTAGGAGCAATTCTAAAAACACTTTCTTCGACAGGGCTTAGGCAGATACTCAGCTGAGCAAGAGTAAGCAGTATTATGTTCCGGAGATCAATTGTGTTCTAGATGCATGCTGATCCTGTCTTCTGATCAAGGTACTTTTGTTTCAATAACCATGTTTCCCATAAACAAAATGATAACATTTGTTTTCATTTTTTATATTGAACATTTAATAGTTAATTAAATATAAACATACTTATTATTCAGGTACATACAAAAACTAATGGATGACATCGGAAGATAAATGTGCAGAATACCAGCTCAAACAGTGCAATACTGCTTGGTTTAGGAAAGCAAACATATATGTATGTATACATACACTAGATGGATGATACATGTGAAAAACCACCTATAGACACTCCCAATAACACACAAAGGAGTTACCTTTGAGCCAGACAAAATATTATTACTTTAGTGAGGAGCCCAGTAGGGGGAAGAATGAACTACTGTTCATTGCTCTATCATTTTTTAGTAACAATTATCTTCTGTGTGTTTGATTCAGTTTTATATTTGGAATACTCTTTTAATAACTGTTACTCCATTCACTATCTCACTGATGGACATCTTCCTCTGCTAGTGTACAGAAATAGTTGAAAATAGCAGCAAAACTCCACATTGATGACACAGTCTTACACTAATATACCTAATGAAGTTACTGTTTTGGACCAATAGTTCAGCTCTAAAAGAGGGACCTAACAGTGTAGTCCTTTGTTTTTCTCATGACGTCAGAAACAAAGTCTCATAAAAATGCTACTGGTAATCAGTGAACTTCGAAAATTAATGTTTAAAGCTACCTTCACATACAACTATGTGATTCCTGCCCTTCACCATTTCTTAACCTATCAGTTACAATAATCTCTCATTAAGCTTTAGCACAAAACTCTCACCAATACAGACTGCAAGTATGCCCCTCTCGTGTACCAAACTCCATGATCTGAATCCTACTCTTTTGTGTCTATTACATGAAATACTGCATACATGAATACATTTCAGGATAGCTGAATTCAGCTATCATTGGAAGCTTGAGGAATTCCTCCATGCAGTAGTTTGGCTAAAAGAAATATTACAGAGAGATAACCAAATTACAAGGAACAGAAATGTTCATAGCAAGCTTGTAAACTTCAGCTTTGTGTTTTACTTTTAAAAGGAAACATTATTATTTAATGTCTTTGAGCTACAGTAGAATCTCTTAAGAATTGCCCTGGCTCACAGCACCGAAACAAACAAACCAAAAAACTTCAACAAGACTGCACAGATTTTACTTATCAATCAGGAAACGGGATTAAACAAGACAGAACATGAGGAAATAAATACATCTCCACATTTTATAATGTTCAACAGGTATTATCTGCATTTTACTTAAAGAAAAGGAAGAATGAAAAGTAAATCTGCATTCCAACCATCCTAAGCACCATTTTCCAGTGATGTTTTATTCAACTATATGTACACCACTTCTTTCCTGAAGCCTACTTTGCATATTTATTCTTACTGTCATAAGAAATCTTTGTTAGATTTCCACAATTTACTATGAAGTACAATTGCTTTATGCACTTGTGCTGACACATAGAATCGTACAGCACAATACATACTTGCTGTTGCCAAGTCCTTTGCCTCAAATTTCCCATGCTTTTAGCCTTTGCTGTTCCCAGCAAAAAGAAAATTGAATGTTCAGCACTATCCAAACAATGTGACAACAGGAAGGGCTGTTCTGGGGCAAATCTGAGGTTCATTTAGGCCAGGACCACGTCACTAGTAGTGGTCAAAGGCAGTGACTTAGGGAAAAGCCCCATATTAGGACAACTCTCACATAATACAGCAATGCCCTGGAACACTCTTCTGGCTCTCAGCAATGTGTGGCTCAAACACCTAAATATGAAGAGACTGGAAGCATTGCTATGTGACAACACTCTTTGTTTTCAGAAGGGCTGGAAAGAAGGGCAGGAGATGGCATATTTCAAAGAGGAGAAATATGTGCCCTCATTACACATACATGCTACTTCATTCTATCCAACAGTGTTTCTTGCTCCTGATATTGCCTTTACCCTCAAAAAGTGCTGTTTTCCACACAGAAGAGGTGGCAAAAATGAAAGTGTTTCCCTTCTTTCCTCAGAAAACCTCCTCCTGACTGGAGATGGCCTCCTGTTCCTATTCCACTTGACTAAACCAATCTTTTTCTCCTCCCACACTAGCTCCATCTGCCGCCCGTCTCTCCAGCAGAGCCAGATGCCAGCAAAGCAGACTGCTGTGGGAGGAGAAAGTTCTGTCGCTGGAATTTCATCCCTATACTCTGCAGGGGGCCAGCCTGTGAAGCCTGGGAAGGATACAGAGAGCAACTTCCTCTCTTCCATGCTCCTTCCCCTGCTCATCAGTAAAGAAGGCAGCTGAGGACATGAGCAGGATAAAACTTCAATGTGTGCTCTGAAATATGCATCTTTAATATTCATATAGCAGAAGTCTCACAGTTGTACTCCAGACTTGAGCATGGTACACACCAGATAAACATGTGAGAAGACATGAGTCCTGCTCCAAAGAGCATATAATCAAACAGAAGCCGAGATGTGAATTTGTGATAAGGATCAAATGAGTTACTAGAGCACAGATGACAGAGCAAAAAGACTCAGATTTATAATCAGGAGAGATTTTAATGATGGAGTAAAAAGACAATACTTTCTGGAGAGATGGAAGTCAAAGAAAGAAGTAATGGATGAATGTTGTTAAGCTGACAGAATTGCAAAGGAAACTGCCTGTAGAAAGGAAAGAGTTGGATGAAAACAGACATGGAGAAAGAAAACGTGGTTTCTTTATACATTTGATGTGATCTTGCATGAGATGGAGAGAGAAAACACAGATAAGAACTTTAGACAGAAAGGGAGACAGTCTAGGAATGGAGGAGGATCTGCATGAGCAATCTTGACATGGAAAGGAGCAAGAATGTGTGTCACTGAGTGAGAACAAGAGCTCATCTAAAACAAGCAAGTGTGCATATGTGTGAGACAGGGACACAGACTTTATTTTTCTGAGAGAAGGAGTTATGGGAACCCAGGAGACTAAAGAGACTAGAAACAAAAAAGGCTGGTGTATGGGTGCCGCAGAAAGTTTTGAGTGGGGTTAGTAGGACAGAAGAAAGTGAAGGTACAGAGTGATCCAACAGAAAACCAGAATTATGTATAAGAAGCTGAAAGAGCACATATAAATTACAGAGACATAACAAGAAAAATCAAGTAGTTGAATAGACAAGGAAAAGAAGGAAATAGACACATCATATTGCAGTAGAGTTAAGGGATCACAGCAGAACAAATGGAGTGACAGGATGAAGATAAAGGAGGAAAGAATATACACAAAGATGATCAAAGTCAGTAAAGGAACATTAGTTAAGTGGAAACACTATGTAAAAACTCCTAATTGGAAAACTGGGAGTGTAGACAAAGGTGACTGGAAATGGATGTTCCCTGAACTGTCAGTGTAAACTCCTAGAGTTTGCCCCATCTTGGTAACACACATTACCCACACTTTAATCCTCATTTTCTCTCGGAAAAATACCGTTTCCTTGTCCTCCACACCCCCTAACTTCCAAGCTGTAGTTGCACCTTTATGCCGTTTGTTTCACTATTTCTAGTGGCAACTCTTTTTCTTACGTCTACATGGGAAAAAGATCATATTTTTTTTTCAGATGCTCCACCACAAAGAAACGTGCCAAAAATCTCAAGTTTCCTTCCTCCTGTCCCCATAATGCTCTTTCATTCATTCTTCTTTGCAAAAAAAACCCAAACCAAAGCAAATCAAACAAGGCTGGGAAAACTCAGCAATACAGTGGTATCTTAAGTCCAAGACATTCAGCGAACCTTTCCTGACCTGCATATACATACTGCGCCCCAGGTTTCCTTCGTGCCCGGGTGAGGGTTTCCCGTCTCCCGCGGGCGAGGGCAGCGGGAGGCACGGGCTGCGCTCCAGCGCCCGGCATCGCGCTGCCGGGATAACGGGATCTCCGGCTGAAACGCATCCATCAGGCGGGGCAGCGCGGGGAGGGGAGCTAGCTACCGGCTGCTGGAAGGAAAGCCTACACAGACGTATGCCCTGGCTGCTGGAAGACATGGCTGGCTGGTTATTTGATTTGATTTGAGGGACATAAAAAAAGGGAAGGGAGGAAAGGGAGAGGGGGAAGCACGCTCCTACACGCGTCCGGCTGATCTTACCTCCACATTGAAATACTGCTCCGCTTTGCACACTGTAGCACATAAAATCCAAATGAAGGTTTGCAAGAAAAACACCCTGGACTGAGACACGAAATCCAACCGGCTTCCAGTGCTGGATGCGAGTACGATCATAGTGAACTGTGCTTCAGCGGGTGGAAGATCTCTCTCTTTCTCTCTCTTTGCCTTAAACAAATGCACAAACAAACCAACCTCCCCCGTGTCGGTGAAGAGCCCGTAGCGCAGGTTCACCCACAACCAGAGAGGAGGAGGAAGAGAAGGAGGAGAAGGAGGAGGAGCAGACACTTCACAGCACAGGCGGCGGCGCGGCAGGGTCAGCTCTCGCTCATCCTCACCACCAGCCCCGTAAAGAGGGAATGTGGCGTCCGAGTGCAGTCGCTGCTCCTGCACGATTCCTCTCTGCCCAGCAGCAGCAGCCGCCTCCCGTGTCCTCCCTCCGCTCCCGCCTCCTCCACCTCCTCCGCCTCTCCGCCTCCTCTCCTGCCTCCTCCCCTTCAGCCTCCGCCTCCTCCCGAGGAAGGCGGGCTGGCTTGGCTCGGCTCGGCTCGGCTCGGCCCGGCCCGGCTCCCTGCCGTGGCGCGACTCGGCTCGGCCCCGCTCCCTGCCGTGGCCCCGCTCGGCTCGGCTCGGCTTCCTGCCCTGCCTCGCCTCGCCCCCCGCAGCTCCACTCCACTCCACTCCAGAATGTTCAGCCGAAACCTACATGGACCCGCCCCGGAGGCGGCCTAAAGCCGACGGCCCCACCAGGCGGCCCCGCTGCGCCAGCGCCGCACGGGCGCGCTCGCCGGGCCCCGGCCCGGA
>VYZQ01035048.1:248-10261 GCA_013400655.1 Mystacornis crossleyi | reverse complement strand
ATGCAATATCACTCTAGCATTTTGGTGGGGATGACCTCATGTAAGGAGTCACATTTCAAGCCTGTCTGTACATATGCTGATATTGTAGGTGTGTGTAGAGCTTCTAAAATAGATTTAAATTCATTATGTTTCTAGTGCACACTGGTAAAGGAAAAAGATCAGGGGGTTGGAACTAGACAATGTTTAAGGTCCCGTCCTTAGGCCAATCTATGATTCTATGACTCTATAAAAAGTTGAGGTACAACTGATCGTTATTAGCTTTGAAAAGTCTGTGTATACATGGCTCCTGGTGACAGTGACATTGGCAAGAAAGTGAGATAAGAAGTCCAGTTTTATATCTATATTCTGGAAAGAGCATATATAAAGAAGTTAGTTTATGCTGTAGACTTTTTTCAAGTCTTACTAGTTCAGTTTGACATGACGTGTGTAACTCAGGCACAGCGAAGTCACACAAAAATTACTGAAGATTTTTGCAACACACCCCATGTACCTGCACCCTCTTCCACCCCAGTTCTGCTCTATACAAAGTGTAAATACAAATATGATCCTGGTCCTTGTAATGCTTTGTATTATCTTTCTCCAAGAAAAATATTATTTCTGTATTTTTCATGTATGTATCTTCTAGTCTTCCTTAGTCTAAGACATGCAGAGTCTTTTATCTTTCGTCTGCCTGGATTTTTCTGGTCTTGTCAATTTTATTTTCCTCTAACTTCTGTGGTGCAAGACACTTCTTAAAAGCACAAGAACTGGCTATACAGTATTTCTGTATCATTAAGGAGTCTTCCCATAGAAATCCTATGCACGTGTTCTTACTCATGCATAACTGAAGAAGAGGCAGAATTATGCTTAGACCTTTAGCTTGATAAAAGCTTCAAAATAGTACCCGTACTTTCATGTTGAAATTTCAAAGGAACCTATAGGATTTGAACACTTATTTCTCATTAAGTTTTTTTGTGGGTACTGGTCAAACTGATCCCACAGGCATTTTGTAAAACACTAGGCTTATGCTTTATCTATTTCATTGTCCTGTGTTGGAAAGTATGAAATAAAAAATAAAGTAAAAATCGTAGAATTAGAAAGGGACTTACTAATATATATAATTGCTTTTAAAAGTGCATTTCCTGTTTATTTAGTTGCTAAGTCATCACCTGAGATTTACATAGGATTTACATTAATTTTTACTGCAGTTGTCCAGCTTACTAACTGCTCTGAAAACGTTTCTTACTCTTCATATTATTTCCACTGTTACTGTGTCCTGTCATTCATAGCAAAAAATCACCTTCATGTAGTCAGTGGGCTTTATGAGGTGAGGGGCCTTTAGTAAACTTACAAACCTTCAGCTCTCACTGACCCAAGGCAGATGAAAATATTTATACCTTTTAGAAAGTTTCTCACATTTTTTTAGACCAGGCATATTTTTTTTCAGGATGAATAAAATTTCTGGAGGACAGGGGATGACAAAACAGCACCATTAGAAATATATGGGGTTTGTCGTTGTAACACATGCTAAAGTTACTATTCTGTGAGAGTCTGTCAGTGTGTGAGTGCACACACATGTGTGTGTGTGAGAGAGAGAGAGAGAGAGAGGGAGAGCACAGAAGGCAGAGTTCCAGATTATCATAACAAATATAATATGAAGTCTATTTTTTCATTACCAGAGATATCCAGAGAGCTGCCAGAAAGCAGAGTGAGAGGTGGAGTTCTGAGAGAAAAACTTCTTGCTTTTCCCAGACCCATAGATGCACTTAATTTCAAACATAGGATGTTCATCCGTGTTTAGTGTTGAACAAAACGAGTGTGAAATGCATGCATAGTATCCCAGTGAGAACATATATAAATAAATATGGACTGAGACAGTGGAGGTTAGATTAAAGTAAAAGACATTTTCTCCTTAATTCTTCGAGCAAGTTACTCTATCTTGTCTGGAACTCAAGTCTGTAAGTTTACCATTTTTCGTTAACCAAATAAGAGAGCTAGTCTATTCGTTAATTATCATTACAACTTTAAGACTGGAGATCATAAAATAATTTAGTTGGGATTTTTCTGTTTTTATTTGTGCTTCATTTATTTTACCAAAATGATGTTAATATGCATAGAGCTGTAGTCTGTAAGTGTCTAACTACAAGACTGATGGAGAGAGACTTTTTTATAACGGCATGTAGTGATAGGACAAGGGGGAATGGGTTTGAATTGAAAGAGAGTAGGTTTTGATTAAATATTAGGAAGAAATTCTTTATTGTGAGGCTGGTATAGAATTCCAGAGAAATTATGAATGCCCCATGCCTAGAAGTGTTCAATGGGGCTCTGAACAGCCTGGTCTAGTGGAAGGTGTCCCTGTCCGTGGCAGGGGGGGTTATAACAGGATGATCTTTAAGGTCCCTTCCAACCCAAACCATTTTATGTTTCTATGAACTCTAAGCTTTGTAGTTGTTTTTCTTCCTTATTTAATGTTATTCTGAGCAAACCTTATAATAGAAAAACTAAAATTAAAGGGTTAAAAATATAAATATCCACAAAGCACATCAATAATCTAAAGAAAATAGCTGATTTTACATTTAGATGAGGATTCAAACACATCTCTAAGTATATGATCATACAGAAAATACTCAGGGACCATAAGTAATAACCAGGTGACTTATGAGGCTACACACACTCATACAAGACTTGGAAATTTCCAGTAAGGGTACTGCAAATAATCTATGAATTAAAAATAGTTTAATTAAAAATTCCACTCCAAAAAAGTGTAAAGCAGACAGTCATTTCCAGCATTCAGCTCGATGTGCTGTTGAGTGATTTCATTGTTCTCAAAGGAACTAACTTTTACTACCAAAGGACTTGTTTCAGGAAATTTGTATGTGACTTAAATAATTTTTTGTAGCACAGTACANGATAAGAGAAGAAATAATAACTTTGAAAACTAATTTTTTTTTTTTTAATAATATGAATTTTAGGTAAGTGCAAAGTCTATAGGACTTAGGTGTTCAGTCTAACAAGGTTACTTCAGCATTCAAAAGTGGTTCTGATGTGTATTAAGGGCACCTTTACATCATGGTCCTTCACAAATATTTAATAAAATTTAAGCCCTTTTTCTAACCTTGCTATACAGTTCCTTGGATTTTTAGTCACTTTTTCTCTTCTAAATCACAATGATATAGGCAACGCGGTTTGCTGACACATATCACATACACGGAACTTTTTAAATTTAAAGTATTATCCCTGGATACTTACTTTTCCAACCCTTTGGAAAATTTCAGATTACTTAACAGTACTTCATACAATTACATTGGCATCATTGTATCAAACTGGCACTGCGGAGTTTGCAAGTATTCTGGTGATCAACGTATGTCAGAGAAGAGATCCCAAATCTGACTGAATTTAATGATGATATATACAAGTACCATGCTTGGCAAAGATGTTCTGTGTGTGGTTACTAAAGGAGGAAGAGCAACACAAGAAAGTTTACAGAAAACTATTAAGTGTCCCATAGTCTGAATTAAGGTTTATAAGATGTTGCCAAAAAAGGTAAATGTCATTCTGGGAATGGTTCATGGAAAACTGACAGCTTTGAGTGATATTTTTTCTTCCTTCCTCAGTCTTGGCAAGGCTTCATCTAGAAATTAGGTTTGGGCACCACTCTCTAAGAGAAAACAAACAGAAAAGAGCAATAAAGTGATCAGAGATTTAAAGACAGATGAGAAAAGCTTTTGTCTTGAACTGAAAGTTGGATTTGTGTAGCCTAGAAAGAAAGATGATGCAGAGGACATGGTAATCATCTCTATGAAAATGTACAAGTATCATGAAAAGAATACATTTATCCCTCATCACTGTGGGATAAATTTGTCTTAATTTAAACCCAAGACAGTTAGGTTGGACATATTTTTGCCTTACTGTAATAATAAGTAAATATTGGAAGAGGCTACTCTAAAAAGGCCATGGAAATTAAAAACTAAGAATGTTTCAAGTTACTCCTGCCTGAAAGCAGAGCAGATTGACCAAATGACTGACCCACTAATTATCTTTTTAATGAATTATAGGTAAATAATACAATCAACCTTAGGAAAAAAGTGAATTGATATTTTATCTGTGTTTAAATATGTATAGAAGTTTTTTTTACTAGTTCCAGCCCTTCAGAAGGAATACAGGACAGAGAAATATTTGTGTTTCTGCAGTACATAGTTTAAACTTGATTATTAAATATAAGTTTCTTTCTTTTTTTCTTTGTTAGGAAAGATCATCACATGATGTGAAGTTTTGGGGGCTTTTGTGAAACACATTAGTGTGCTGACTTATAGGACTACTCTTTGAAACACTAGTATTCTCTCCTTTCATTTTTGCAGACAGATGATATATCTTTCTGTAAAGCTTTTCATTTAATGATTAAAAATGTAGTTGCGTGGAATGACATGAGCTTACTGTTCTGAGAATATGATGACAATAGGACAATTGTGATGTAATTACAGCATGTACAGCTTTGGGAAGTGATCTCATTTTCTGAAAGCCATGGGTCCTCATAACAGTTACCAGTACAGTCTCTAAACTTACTGTAACAGATGGGAAAAGGGCACCACAGTCTTTCACCCTTTCCTGTTACTGCCTCTTCCTGTTCTTCCATTCTTTGGGTGGCATTTTCATTTTTGTGGTGAATGGAAGAAGCTCTTCCCTGTTCAAAGGGGTAGGTTTTGTTTGTGAAATCCATCTGAAGGCCACTTTCGTATTGCTCCGTAATAAGAAAAAAGCAGAGCAGAAAAATAAAAATAACAAAAAAACCCAAACAAACAAAACCACAAAAAAGCCCCAAAACTCAACCAACCAACAACAACAACACCCCCAAACCAAAGCAAAAAAACCCCAACAACAACAAGGAAAAAGATAATGACTGATAAAAAATGATGAATCAAACTGAATGAGGGAATATCCTTTTCAGATGTAGGCCAGAGATTGATTGGATATGGTAAAGATGAGGTATCAGTGCCACTAAGAGAAAGCAGGAAAAATGATACTGTCTGAGGACATCATGATTGGAGCAATGGAATGAAGAAATAATGAAGTAATAGGATGAGATCAAGAAGTGGAACTATGAGACTTTGTTACTGCTTGACTGAATTGGGAGAAAATATCCTTCATCTGGAAATTGCCTGGTATATGCTAAAGCAACACAGGCAAAATTACTGTGCAGCACAGAAAATAATTTTTGATTCCTTGCAAGAGAAATCAGGAAACCCTGGGTCCACTGAAATTCAAAGGAGCATGTGTCATCTAATTACAACCCAGAGATGTAAGTTCCCTCTGTTTATTGAATATTTGCCTATTGACTTGTTTATCATAAAATTAGTCCTAGGTTCTCGTTCACAAATATTGCTGTAAATCTGGATCCCATCAATTTTATTCATAGAATCAATCCTATAATTTCATAGAATGTTATGAAATTCCTAACATGACAAGCACAATTCAAACTCAGTCAGAATAGCAGAGAGATTCCCTAATATGAGGAATCCACCTTAGTGGCATTTTTTATCTAGCCTAAGGATGGATCACAGTTATGACTAAATGGCTGCTTGCTTTCATCAGCTGCATATAGAGTTTCTTTGTAGTTGATCTGACCCCAGGAATAGTACAGGGATGAAACTGTTGCATGGCTGACACACATGTCACCTTGCTCACCCTCAGAAGCCATGTATATGATGATTTATATCAGTGTGGTGATACCTGTACTGTGAAGCACTTAAACTAATCAAATTTTTATTATGGAAGAGGCAAAACACCCGCTTGCCAGATTGCCTTGCACTCTTCTCTGAGGCTGTATAAGATACAGTATATCTGCCCATGTTGTCACCACCAGGTTAATGTTGCACACTTCCCCCACCCTCAGAGATAAAACTCCTAGGTAGGCACCAAACAGTCCAAGGATGATTTGTCTTTGTCTAATTTTAGATTTCAGCTGTGGATGTCTCTTCTTTCACAGTGATTTTGACTGTGATTTTTTGCCTAAATCAACAGTTGCTGAGAGAATATATTTGGTAAATTATGCAATCTGAAGCCAAATTTTAAATTGCAGATACAATGTAGCAGTTAAAGCTCTGAAAAGGGATTATAAGTGAAAGCTGGGTTTTATGAATATATTAGGTTTCTTTATGACAGGAACAAAATAATACCAGATTAAAAAATATTCAGAATGGTGCAAGAAATACATTGTAGAAAAATTTATCCCTAATTCTTTATGAGTGATGTGTAGAAGTCCTCTCTGTCCTTAAAACTTAGAAACGTTAAACATGGTTCAAGCAAATATAAATTTGTGCCTAATTTGCTGATACTGGGTGTAAATTTATTAGGGAAAAATTCATGTTTTATGTTCCGGTTTTCCAGGGAGCAGCAAATGCCCTTGGTTAAAGGGGTCTGGTCTAGTCCAGAAGAGGATGGTTCACTGTCCACCGAAGAGTATGAGCCAAGAGCTGAGCACAGGCAGGACAGTGCCCTCTCTGACAAAAGAACAGCCCTACTGCAGGAAGGCAGGGCCATGAGAGGAACAGCATCCATCAGCAGTCCCATATAAGATGAGATAATGGTCAAGTCTGGGGTGATCGCAGGGATTCCTTCAAGAGTGACAGGAGACAGGGCTGGATACAAGGCTACTGCAGCATATGTTCCAGGTCTGTGCAGGAACCCCTTGGACCAGGACAGCAGGAGGCAGGTCTGGGCTCAGGGACACCTTCTCTGTAGCTTGGTGCAGGGCTGTGTCCCCTGGCATGAGCTTTATGAAACCGCCATGCCCATAAGAAGAGTGCCTGGGTGAAGATCCAGGTGTCTTAGAGTAGCTAAAGCCTGTTAATGTACTCCGGGCCCATGTGTAAATCCAGAGTAATCCAATTCACTTCAAAGCATAAGCAATGGAATTTGCAGTAATCAGTCTCTCTCAGTCAAATTTGAAAACCTGCTATGTGCTAAGAAATGGTTTCAAAAAATTAGGCATCATTTAATAAATATTTATGTAGCTCTTTATTGTGTGAAATACATATTATTGATGGACCCCAAATATTAAAACAACTCCCACCAGATATTTAAAAGAGATTAAACTGCCAAATGATAGTAATATTAGAATTGCTGAAACATGGAAATTTTGTGATATTTGTGAAGCCATATTTTACTCTATTTCATAAAAAATTCACATGTATTTTATCCCAAAGAGAGTTTCACTGATTCTTGTTCCAAAATAAAATATCTAAATTATAATTCATTTTATATATAAAGGCCACATTTAGACACGTTTTGCAATGGCAAGTTAGGTTCATTAAGCAATGCTATTAGAAGTCAACAAGTTCAGTACCTACTCTAGTGGTTTCTTTCTAAAATCCATCTGTGTCTTTATTCACCTTAGCTATCTTTATTAGACCAGTTCCTTCAATTTTAATCTTTATAAAGTAATTAAAAACCTCTTCTATTTTATGTATGGCCTGGTAATTTTCCAATATTCTTCTGACAATATTTTCTTTTGTTGCCTTTCAGTGCTTACCCTTTACTTTTTTCTCATAGAACATTTTCCAAGGCTTGCTCTCTGTCCCCAGCAGAACCCATGCAAGTTTGACATGCTGACTAATTTCAGAAATTTAACCAAGCATTGAAGCTACAATAAAATATGAATAATGTCTGAGAGCTATTGAGACTGATTAATGCACGTACTGAAGAGCTGAAATCATAGATCATAGAATGGTTTGGGTTAGAAGGGACCTTAAAGATCATCCAGTTCCAACCCCCTCTCATGGGCAGGGAAACTTTCAGTATACCAGGTTCCTCAGAGTCTCATCCAACCTTGAACACCTCCCGGGATGGAACATCCAGAGCTGCTCTGGGCAAGCTATCCCAGTGCCTCACCACCCTCACAGTAAAGAATTTTTTCCTAATAGCTAATCTAAACCTCCCGTTTTTCAGTTTTGAGCCATTTCCCCTTGTTCTGTCTCTACATGCCTGATGTATAGCTTGGGCCTTAGGCAGTCATGCCATATTTGACTGGTTGGTGCCACTGCCAGGTAGATTTTTGAACCTTTATTGCAACAGACATTTTTCATTGTTTGATGTAATGCAAGAAGTTTCCTGTCTTCCAATATAATTTGCATTTCATAATCCCCAGCACATACCTTATGAAAAGTAATTCATGGGATATTTTTCAAAGTTATTTTCTGGTTCAGACTCACTGTACTATGTTACAGAGCATATGTTTTTAAAAATCTTTTCAGGTTAATTTATGCAATTGCTGATAAATGAGTCCACTAGAGGGTAATAAAATTGTTAATCTATCTGAAATAACAACATTTCATTTGATTAAAAAATTTAAGTGAATAAGGAAAAGCACAGAAAACCATTTAAGTGATAGGGTGTTTGTACTGACTCCAGACTGGAAACACTGCTCATCCAGTTTCTTCAGATTTCCTATTCCAGACATACAAATGAACACCCTGGAAAACATCTACCGGTCCTCTGTTCCATGAGGAGAAAGGGAAATGTCAGAAGGACAATTTTTTAAACAGAGAATTTCAGGGACCCCATTTACCTGGTGTAATTCCACCTGAGATATTAAACTCTTCAGTTTTTATCCTCAACAATAATCTCATGTCCTACTAGTTTAAATGTCCTTCACTTACATAAAGAAGTTGGAAAAGTAAAATACTTATCATCAAATCCCTTTTTGACCTGTAAAGTACCAGAAAGATTTACCAGTGTCTTTAAAAGCTATTCTTTAGGAGTTTACACCAAACCTTACAGTATGAGAAGGAAAACATGAGTAAACAATCAGAGAAAAGATAGAAGAGTAGTTAGGAGACTCTTTCAAGAATGTTTTGACTGTAAGGAATGGCAAAAAGAGTATTCCTGAAGGAATATCCCAGTAATTTCCTCACCTCATTTCTCAGAGTTTTGCTGCAGCTTCCTAGCATGTATGTTTCACATCTGATGAAATGAGTAGTGATTTCTACTGTAAGTGAACGCCTAATTTTAATCCATGGATTATACAGAAAGTGTACAAAAATGATGAATACAATGCAATTTCAGACTTGTACTGGATAAGTTATACTAAAGGATTAAACATTTTACAGGCATATGCATAAGAACGCTCATTTGTATTTCTAGATGTCTAATGCAAGACTGTCCACATTGATATTTTGAACATTTTGGTGAAATAGCATATACACTTAAATAATCTGCCAAATGCAATGAAACACATCGATACTATCAGCAAACTGTTTTATTTATATAATGACTTAACTTATTGGTCATTTAACTAAAGCAGAATAAAAAGGCAGAATAAACATCAGTAAATTAACTTTTGACTATATCAAGTGTAGAACTGAATTATGAATGATGTGAATAATCTACAGAAAATTTATTTACAGTGTGAATATATTTTTTTTAAGAATAATCATAAACATAGAATTTGAATTAATTTAAAACAGTGTTACAGCAATGTTAGGCTCTTATATTCTCATTAATCCTGCTGTTTGGCTGAACTCCGTGAAGGTACAGCTCTGATAAAGCTCAGTAAAACTGAGATTAAATTATAATAATGTGTGTAAGGTATTACTGGTTTTCAGTGAACTTTTATTGAGCATATACATTTTTAATAAAGCAAGTTCTGTAGGAATCGAGAAAACCTGGCAAGTGTGTGATGATAGCCAGTAAGACCATGACTGTGAGAATGATCAGCTCCCAGTCGGCCCTGAAATTGTGCGGAGTCTGCTGTTCCAGCTGGATCCCTACAAATCTATGGTGCCTGATGGCATTCATCCAAGAATCCTTAAAGAGCTGGCTGATGTCATCACAAAACCTCTCTTGATTTTTGAGTGGTCTTGGGAATCTGGAAAGGTCCTATACCTGACTGGAAGCTGGCCAACATTGTCCCAATTTTCAAGACCAAGGACCTCTGAAATTACAGGCCTGTCAGTCTCACTTCAGTGACTGGTAAAATTATGGAGAAGATTATTCTGGTAGGTATTGAGAAACATCTGAAAGACAACGTCTCTATTGCT
>VYZQ01035046.1:0-17694 GCA_013400655.1 Mystacornis crossleyi | reverse complement strand
CCAGGTGCAGCCGGCGGGGCCTGCGCTCGGCCGCGGCCGTCGCTAAGCGCGCATCCCGCCGGGCACGTCCCCGCCGCCGCACCGCCTCCTGCCTGCCCGCGCCGGGTCAGCCCGCGGGGCGGGGAAGGACGGCCGAGACACCCCACTCCTCCTCCTTCTCCTCCTCCTCAACGCCCTGGGGAGGAGCGACGGGGCTACGCCCCAAGCTGGCTCCGCGTCCCGACCACCCCCGGCCCAGGGACGGGACAGCCCTGCCGACCCGAGCCCTAGAGGAAAACACAATGTGCGCTCTGTTCCGCTCCGTTCCCCTTTCTGCCGAATGCTGCCGGCCTCCCTGCGGCCGCGGGTGCTGGGCTTTGCCTGCGGCTCGCAGCGTGGCCGGCCGTGCAGGGAGAGGGAGGAGGAGGTCCGCAAGGGGAGGAAGGTTGCCGAGCGGCGGAGAGAAGGAGGTGGGGAGGCTGCCGGGCCCGCCCCCCCCCGCTCCGTTTGCAGAAGCTCCCAAACGCTCTGAGTTGCTTTTGATTCTGACGAGTCGGAGAGCCTCTGGGGAGAAGGCTCCCGGCAAGGAGCGGGCGCCCGGGGCACTTCCCGCCCGCGGCGGCTTCGCTCCCACGGCCGCCTCCTCCCCGGCTCGTTGTTCCCCGCGAGCAGAACCAGCCGTACCACGGCAGTGCTACAGCAGCGTGCCCCTGCACTGCCCAGTCAAGAGTTTCATTACGGCTGATTTTAATTTTCCTTTTTTTTCCCTAAGCTTGTGTTTCCTGCTTGAGCTTTTAAGGGCGGGGGGGGTCCGCGTCGCTATCGCGATAACATCTCTTGTCAACGACAAATCCGCCACCTACTGTAGATGGCAGTAACTAGTCTCCTCTACCTGAGAAAGTAGCTGGACAAAGCTTTGCCAGCCGTACGGCATCCGCATCCTTTTGGTAATTGCCAATTGTAGCGACTGTCCCCCTCTTGAAATCGTAGCAGCAGCGGCGGTAACTCCCACTACATGTTGTTATGGCCACCGTTTTAACCCTGCCTACAAATAAAAAATCTGTAGCTTGAGCTGAAGAGCTGCTCTGCGTAATTTGAGACTGCATGATTATTTGTGCAGAGAAGGGTCATGTAGCGCTCAGGTAACAGCCCACAGTTGTCTGAACTGACAAAAACTGTCGCATTTGCGGTATTTCCATACTGTTACAAACCACTCTGCCCATTTCCTGAACAAACAATTTTGCTCTTCTTTTGTTATTGTTTTTCCAGTTTAACCATGTAGTTTATGCATTCTGGTTTATCAGTTGTAATTTTCAATTTAATATTGTTGTTCGGTAAGACCTCAAATATATATTCTCTCATGGCACCCTACAAGCTTTAAGGGACATCCTACGATGTCCCTTAGGACAGGGGAGCTAATGCACAAAGTCTTATGCAGGCTGAATATGTTCATATGAATATGAACCAGCTTTAATATGTGCTACAGTGGGTACAAGTCCAAGCCAGACTGGAATTGCTTTCCCAAACTGTTTTCACACACTTGATCATCTGAACTGTGATGTTGTACAGCAGATTTTACAACCAGGGTAATTAGAAGAATAAGGGCCAAATTTGGTGGATCACAAACCTAAAAAATTTCCTGTCCTTCATTCTGCACAGTTAGTATTAACCCTTTGGCTGAGAATGGTATTTAAGATTTTGTGCAACAGCATTGCGGAATGACGATTTGTGAGCCTCTTACCAGTGCACCTGGAAGAAGAGCTATTTGGTTCCTGGCAGCAGCGCTGGCACCGGTTTAATGCTGCAGTGAGCTGCTCCTTTTCTGCCAGTTCAGTTCTGTGAGCTGCCTCTAATTTAAGTGACAGCGCTTATAGAGAGAGCGCTGTTGGCACAAAGGGAGCGGGAATGACTGCTCGGGGGTGAAGAGGGCAGCAACACTACTCGCCCCTTTTGGGGATGCTTGGTTAGACGATTCATCTAGAGCGTGAAGCTGCAATTCAGTCACTTGAGCACAAAGACCAATTTAACGCACCTGGGAAGCGAACTAAACACTGGGCTTGCACTAGAGCAGCGGTAAAACCCCCGCATACATTCTTTCGCAATGGTTTCAGATGGGATAATCATTAAATGGCTCCAGTGAAGCCTAAGGGGGAGGCTGCAGCATACTGAATGGCTGCAGCTGCTTACCAACACCATCTCTGGGGCTACTAGATCCCTTTGGGTTTATGTTTGTATATGACCTACCAAAACCAGTTTGTGGACAGCCACCTAGACTTTTAGGTGCTATGGCAATACAAAGAATTAATAATAATCAAGGAAACTTGAAGACAGTCATGCAAACACATTAAAACAGCAAAAAAAACTTTTAAGCAATTACAGATGGCTTGATGTTCTTGCATCATACAAATGGAACAAGAAGTCTTCACTTGAAGATGTTACAGAGCCGTGTTTTCAGCTAATTAAGGACGTACTTCAATTATTGCAAATTACCAGGTAGAACTTAAATTGTAAAATTTGAAAAATGAATGTGAAATTCTTCAATTGTCACCATTGTGCCTGCTTTGTAAAGCTATTTGGTTTCTCCTTCTGTTGGGTAATTTGCTTTATATGGTATGAGATCTGGTTATTTTGACTTAATTTATTTTTATTACTGAATTCTTTATACAAATTCCTTAGAAGATGAAATTAATTTATATAAATGCACCACTGAATATTAACTACCTTCAAAATCAAGTTCTCAGATGTTAATCCAACATTTTCATGCTTTCTTCTTGCTTCAGCTTTTTATGTCTATGAATCGATTCTTCATAGTAATCCCTTTTAGCAGTTCATTACTTTTACCCATTTACTTCATCATTTCTTATCCTTTAATCTGCCTAACACTTTATATCCCCCATCTCATTACCAATGTTTCAGTAGGAAGTCAGTCCTTTTGTTGTATAACTTTTCTTCTTGAAGTTGGTCCCTTTTTTCTCATTTCTTTTCAGTTGTAAGATTTCATGCACCTTTAAGTTAAAAATTCCAATTTCTCTCCTATTGAGCACAATAATCCTTTTCCCATGACATCTGACATGCCTCTCATGTAATTCTAGTGTTTAAACTATAATGATAATGAAAATATGTTTCTCTAATTCTTTGCACAATGTAGTTAGGAATTAGCATAAAATATATAATTCCTAATAGCTCAGTTAATGGGAATCAAAAACTTTGGGACAGAGGAAAAAAGTGACTTTCCACAGCCCTTATCCACAGAGCTTTGAAAATATATGTCTGTTCTTGATGAATGAACAGTTTCTCTCCAGATCACCCCAAACGGAAGTGTAAGAGCAGCACCCATGCCAGAGACATGACAGACAAAGTCTCTGGTGAGAAGCCACAATTCCTTAACAATTCTTTTTTTATTATTATCATTAGCATTAGCCAAGCTTCTTGAAACAAACTGTAAAATCCAAAGGGAATACTCTCTTGGAAGATCTGAAGTATATAAAGTACTATGGGCAATAACTGCCACAGCATGTGCTGCCAAGTGCATGTTTAGTTGGTCAAGTGAAACCAAGCACAGACCCAATCAGACTTTTTTGAATTGTTGATAACCTGCCATTGGTTTTTGTTCCAAACATAGACATTAGATGCAAAACCTCTTAAGTTAAGGCATATTATTGAAGTGACCAAACACAGATAAAGTTAACTAAATGTAAGTGCCTCTGAACATTTTGGATTTGATATGCTTGTCAGTGGAGTATTACATGTAAAGGTTATTTTTCCAAATGAAACGGAGAATGTACTTTCTCTCTGTTTATTAGAGGAAGTATGTTTAGTTCTGTAAGACCATACCTTGATAATATATGCTGTTTCTGCACATGGCACCACAGCAGCCATTTCATATATCATATCTGGATCTTCAGTTCATACTCAGTGTTAAAGGATTTAGACCTGCAAAATGGTAAGCAACCACAGCTCTCAGTAACTTCTTAAGCAGCAGAGACCTCAGCATCTCACATGATCAGACTGTTAATTGCTAGTAATTATCCATCCCCTTAAGCTTTCTAGCCACAACTTTAATTGCAGAAAAAATATTAAGTTATTAGAGGAGCTGTAGGCTTGACTTTACAATCCCATAATTTATGCATAACTACAGTCACCTTGGACTATTATTTCAGTAATATACCCTGAAGCTGAAATTGCTTCTGATTCAATTGCTTTTCTAAGAATGACCTCACTTAGCTGTCTGGGAATTCAAGGTCCATTTCCATATTTGCATTAGTTTAAACTAGTCATATTTTATTTTATTTTCTGACCACCTTTCTGTAAGATCTGAGATATAGGCATTTTTACTTTTAAAAGCATTTAATTAATTTAAACTACCTAGTCTTATTTGGAGACTGTAACTTCTGGAAATATAATTGAAGTACTAGGAAGTTCAGTAGACTGGACCTATTACCAGGGCTTTAAGCTTTAGCTGCTAGAGAAACTCTGGTGCCGTCTCTTTTAAAGTACATAAAAAACCTCACTAGAAATAATGGCAATTGTGTATTTGGTGGGACATATAAAGATTACAATTGCATTACAATGCAATGCCTAAATTTTGAGTAAGACATATGGGTCTTGTAGAGATATGTCAGTAGCAGGGGACAAGTGCTGCAATTTTTAAACAGTAAAAATGATGAAAAATTAATCTGATCAGAGGCGGGTTAGTTTTGGTGTTTTCTTCTTAAATGGCACTAATCTTTTTTGATCAAAATGACAGATTAGAATTTGTTCTGCCAGTAAGACCCACTCCAAAACAGATTTAGGGGAACTGGAATGAGCAAAGTTCATAAGAGAATAATCCCTGGCTAGAAATTTTATAAACATCTCTAGAACTTAAAGCAACCTGCCACATTTTATGTCCGTGTTCAGCGTATTGTTATTCAATTTAATGTAGCACCGATTAAGAGTAACAATGCATTAAATTATTATATTTCTCTTCAAAGAGAAATTTGATTGTGGGAAGATTCTAAATTAATTAAGTCATTTTTTCATATCACAGTCATCCCATGAAACTTTCCAGGACAAAATACTTTGAATCCAGTGAAGAACCACAATGCATTTTATTTAAAACTAAGTTTTAATCTGGAGTCCTGTGTGATCCTAGCATCTTTCCATGTGGAAACATTTGAAATTTTGGGCGGGGGGTTGTTTTGGCTTTTTTGTTTGGGTTTTTTTCTTGCTTGTTTGTTTGTTTTGGGTTTTTTGTTTGGGTTTTTTTCTTGCTTGTTTGTTTGTTTTGGGTTTTTTGTTTG
The DNA here is from genome assembly GCA_013400655.1 of Mystacornis crossleyi. Lineage (NCBI taxonomy): Eukaryota > Metazoa > Chordata > Aves > Passeriformes > Timaliidae > Mystacornis > Mystacornis crossleyi. The sequence goes on along the minus strand of VYZQ01035046.1, from coordinate 12,433 downwards.
GGTTTTTTTCTTGCTTGTTTGTTTGTTTTGGGTTTTTTGTTTGGGTTTTTTTCTTGCTTGTTTGTTTGTTTTGGGTTTTTTGTTTGGGTTTTTTTCTTGCTTGTTTGTTTGTTTTGGGTTTTTTGTTTGGGTTTTTTTCTTGCTTGTTTGTTTGTTTGGGGTTTTTTTTGTTTGGTTGGTTTTTTTTTTTTAATAAGGCCCCTGCCCCCCAGCAGTGTGTCACATCAGCTTACTACAATCCCTGTTGTTGAGGTAATACAGAGTTTGGTGGCTGTCAGCAGCTCAGATCAGCTGCAAAGCTAGTTACTGCAGGAGATAGAGCAACTTCTGCAACAAGAACTTCCTTATTCCTAATTATTTCTGCTTTTATAAAAACGAGCCATTTACTTCTCTACTATTCCCCAGGCACTGCAGTAGCAGTAACAAATAAGAGAAAAAAATGAGGAAGAAGAGATGAAGTACTGCGACTGCTGGAGTCTACTTCTCTCCCTAACAGTGCCTACCTACTACATCTACCTCATTTGGGATTTGGAAGGGATCCTGGTCTGCTCCAACTCTAACAATGGAAACTAAGACAGAATTTCTTGTCATTGCCGAAGCTAAAAGGAACATATTGATATTATTTCACAAATATATTATTACGAAGGATGAACCACAGGCTAGAAAGGTTAGCAAAACTGGGGTAGAGTGCAGGAATAACACGGAAGAGAGATGCTTTGGAAGGCAAGAGTACTTCAAAGGGCACAAATTATGTCTCTTCAAGAGGAAAATGCAAATACCATTATGACTTCAAGTGTACCACTATTAAAGTGTTATTGCAGCTTCTCCACTTCGCACTGTATGCGTGGTAAAAGAAGGAACAGCTTAGCATGAACAGGGCACTGGTAGGCCCAACACAACACCAAGAATGATGCCAGTGTGTCTGCTAACATAAAAAAAAAGAACAGATGGGAATCCCTTAATCCTCTTTCTCATCGTCCTTGACTCTCTCCTAGGTAAATCGACATCTGTTGTCTTGACTCTGTTGACTGCTGAGCATCTCTCATCTCCCCACATTCCCAACTGCGAGGAGCAGCGTGGCACAGCACACCAGTGATTCATGCCAGACATGCACTTACATTCCTCATTTTAAATGTAAACTTTAGTACCATTCTCAAGCTGGTTGGAGCACCCAGGACTTCCTTGTTCAGAAGCATCACTGGGAAGGAAGCCTGTCTTGCTTTCCTTTGGGCAAGCTCTCAGATGAATATTTTTTTACAAACACCCGTAAACTGCCAAAGACTCAGCAGCGATGACATTTATGGGGAACAGAAAAGTTCTTTTCAGCTTCAGTAATATCAAGAACATCTGAACATGACTTTTCAGATTCAGAGGTAATTCACAGGGGAATTAAGCACCTGGGCCACTTTCAGTGGCAGAGAAGCATATTCCTAAATGCGGCATAAAAGACACTGATAACTAGGCTGCATAGCAGAATATGGAAGAAGGATTTTAAAGTGGTCAAACAGCATTAAAACCTTGGATAGAGAAATGCAAATACTTCTTCTATGATCAAGATACAGATCTAGAAAAATTTCCTTGAGATGTATAAACAGGGAAAAGAGTAAAATGAGAATAGGCCCCAAATGCAATATGATACTATTTAAAAAGCGAGCCATAATGCAGTTAGTATAATTTAGTTATTGATTTAAACTGCTGCAAATACGCAATGTATGGTATGTATTGTTATCATTAAAATGCTAAACATTGTTTATGTAACTGGAAATCTTTGTGCTCATCTTGATAATAATTAAAAGATAAGTTAGATTGTTTCCCTACAATGTTAGAAGTGGGATGGAAGTTATGGTGACATGAATTCGTTCAGTTCGAGTTCCAAGCTACAGAGGGGAGGAAACCAGAGGTCCTTATCGCATAGGCAGACATGCTGTCCAACGACTGCTGTGTGGCAAGACTGTATGGAGCACTGCCACCTGGTGCCCGATGCTGGGACAAAGTCCTCTGGAATTACCTAGCACAGAGATTTATTGCATGAAGTAACAAATTTTACTTACTTTTCCAAAGCTCATTATGTGAAGTACAAAACTGACATTGAAACTTCCAATTTATATAAATGTAACAATATTTTAAATGTCAACACTGACAGGTATTTGGAAACTATGGCACTTGGACATATCAAACAGAAAGGGTTCTCGAAGTAGAGCAGCTTTGTAATTAGCCATAGCAGATAAATGCAGTTTAGGGAAGAGAAAACCCAGAAACACAAAAATTAGCCTTCCTTCATAGAGAAGATCAGCAATCTCATCTTCCTTACTTCCTCAGTGACACAAAGCCATACATAATTAAGAGACATACCCCAGTGACTCAGCTAAATGCCAGGTCACTTCTCCACCTTCTCTCAGAAAAGCCTTAGAAACAAGAATCAGGAAGTCTTTTCAAGCACCCAGGACTGGGTATGAGGAGTGCCGAGCATCATCCTTCTGACTTGCGTGCTGGTTTTGACTGGGGAATAATTAGTTTTCTTTACAGGAGCTAGTAGAGGGCCGTTTTGGGTTTGTGCTGAAAACATTGTTAATCATAGTAGAGATGGTTTTGTGTTGCTGCACAGTGCTTATGCAGAGCCGAGGCCTTTTCCGCTTCTCCCACCATTCCACCAGTGAGGGGACTGGGGGTGCATGAGTAGTTAGGAGGGGGCAACTGGGACAGCTGATCCCAACTGACCCAAGGGATATCCAATACCATATGACATTATGCTCAGTATATAAAGTGGGGGAAAGAAGGCGGGAACAGTTGGAGTGATGGTGTTTGTCTTCCCAAGTAACCCTTACACAAGTTACTGCTTCCCTGGGGATGGCTGAACACATGCCTGTCCTTGGGAAGTGGGGAATGAATTCCTTGGTTTGCTTTGCTTGCCTGTGCAGCTTCTGCTTTACCTATTGAACTGTCTTTATCTCAACCCATGAGTTTTCTCACTTTTACCTTTCCAATTCCCCCTCTTGTCCCGCAGAAGGGGACTGAGTGAGCAGCTGTGTGGTGTTTGGTTGTCAGGTGGGGTTAAACCACAGCACCTCATACACTTAACAGCCAAGAGCAGATCAGTACGAGTGAGTATGGACACTGCTGGACAAAAAAAGCAAAAGGAAGTATTTGGCCAAAATTCCAGTGATAAGCAAATCCAGTTACGAGCTGGCTGAGCCTCAGGAAGGAAGGACTGCAACAGCATACCATGCAAGCTGAGGTCAAGGCCTGCACCAATCCAGCTTCCTAATGAAGTGAATGCCCAGCAAGTTATTAGCCCAAGCAACGGGTATGTAACTGTACTAAAAATCTGTCTGGGAAAGGAGCCCTGCCATGATCAACCACAGAGTCTTGGACAGGATAGAGGCTGCTCAGTTTTAAGTGTTTCCCCCTCACACCCCCCAGCCAGTAGTAGAGGTTCTTCAGAGATGCAGCAATTTTTTTTCCTGCAGGCAGATCAAATGACTCAAGACACATTTTTGTGTTATTTTAGTACCCGCAAGGTCTTAACAGCACCACCCTGCATGCCTCTGCACAGGAGTGGAAATTACCCTCTCATTATACCTACAGCCAAGAGGGTAATGAAACATTCAAACAGGGCAAACAGGAAAAAGAAACACACCTCCCCCAGTTTATCACCTCTTTACCTTTGTTTTTAATTGATCCAAGGCAATGTGTCTTCAAGTGTTCAAATAGAGTGCAAAGGCTTAAAAAGGGGAAGGTGAAAAATCAAGGGGGTGGGCTCACGATGAACAAGAAAGTCACATACCTTCCAAATGTGGTTAAAGAAAGGCAGTACAATTTTATGGAAGCAGGAACAGAGACACGCTTTTACTTGGCCAAAGTGTGCAGAAGCTAAACATATAATACACTAGTGCACAGACATACTCTAGTCATTTGTGCACTCCTGTGGAGCTTTCTACAAAACAGCTTTCGGCAAGAGGGCTGGTGTGTTTGAAATTTATGAAAAGAAAAAAAAGTCATGTGATGAAGACAACAGTCATGGCTAGGACGTTCCTTCATTATTCCCTCCCCTGGCTTTGTTGACTGTGCAAGACCCCACCCCCCTTCCTTCCTCCTGCTCTGTTCTAGGCAAATGTTGAAAAAACCAAAATGTTTACTTGTCTCCTAAATACAGTTAAGGAAAGAAAATCACTTGAATGTAATTTCCTGCAAAATTTCATTAATCTCGCATGTTCTCTGTCTTTTCCTGGTTCAATACAACATTTTGTCTAGCTTTAAGTAATTGACACAAAGAATCCTTGCAGCCTGCAGTTACTCATTAACTCCTTGGTATCCCATCACAGAGAAAGACTGTATATGTCTGAACTTCATCCTAATTTAATAAGGAAAGAAATTTAGTCATTGTCTAGTCCTGACCTTCACTCACTGCAGTACTTCCAAGACAGACTTCCATGTAGGAGGCTTAAAACAAAACACAGACCAGCTTTGTCTTTGTTACCTACATGTTTAATGACTGTCTGTGGACTTAGAAAAATATTCATGTTATACAATTTCTATTAATCAACAGTTAGAATTAGGAACTCACAAGGACTCCTGATTCTCTTTGAAAAGATTGGGTTTCTGCACATATAGACAAAAAAAATCACCACTTGTTTGGACATATTAGTATTGCCACCCTAAAAACTGTTAAATTTTTTGTTCCGTTTCCTTTTAATAAAGTACTTAATTCTTCCATTACTCAGTAGAGGAATTCCTGCTGATAGTCATCAGGACACATTTCAAAAGTTTGAGTACATAGCCAACTTTAAATCATAACTCCTCTGAAAATTCCCAAGACAGTAAATTGGTATAGCATACATGTCCAAGCATCTTCCAGCCAGAACTACGGCATGCTGGAGTTCAGGGACATTTAAAAAAAATAGTCATTAATATGTCTAGAATATCTGACTTGACAGAAGTCTTTACAAAGGCTGACAACTTTCTTCTCTTGCTGATGGAGCAAGCAAAAATGGTAACTGGAAGTTTCCTCATTACCTTCCAACATCTACTGAATTGTTAAGACTTGATTAATTAAATCTTTCTTTCCATGCAGTTCCAATGAAGGCACAAGTATTTCCAGCTATATGAAGAATCGATGTGCATTAGAACACATAGAAAGTTATCTGTAAGGCTCCCGCTTTACTAAAAAAAAAAACACCTTATTTTTTTCTGGAACTCTTGCATTGATGTAAAACAATTAATTCACTAGGCCAAAGCATGACAATGTTTTCCAGTTATAGAAGCCTTACACTCCAACTTCTGCAAATTAAAAAACAACAACAAAAAAATTAGCTGCTCACATCACTTTTCCATACACATTGGTTTGCTTGACGTTCAGTCCTGAACCCTTGCAGACAGATAAGGGAAGAGGCAAATGGGAAGTCTGTTCCCAAGAGCATTTTGTGACACTCCACTGGGAAGGTCCCAGAAAAGACCAATGTGCTCTCCACAGTGTTGTGGTTTTGCCACAAAGCAAACACCTCAGACTTCAACCAGCATAAAGGAAGTATCATCCAGATCCAGGGTCATGGCCGAAAACTTTTGTCAAAGCCAACACTGTTTCACTTATTTGGGCTTCTAAACAATTCCAAGTACTGTTTTTATGCATCATGCATAATGCCTGAAAAGGGGCATTCCTGAAAGGATTGCAGCATATGCAGCACACACAATGTGCTGCAGTCTATTTTCATAGCACAAAAAGGCAGGTATAACCTGTATCAATGACTTTCAGCCAGCTTTTTAAAAAGTTAATTAAAAAAAAGATTTGAGTTAGAAAGGTAGAGTAGATGTTCACATTTTAAGTGGGCCTGAAATAATTTGAGGATCTGTCCCAACAAAGCTGGTACTCAGTCTCTACCAGCCTGAAGTTGAAGCATGAACTTCAATCTGCTTATCAGTGTGAGTTATCTCTCTTCATATTTACTTGTTCTACTACACCACCAGCACATCTGGTGGTGGAGATGCAACAGTACTGCTTTTATTACATCCCACAATATTTGCAGTGTGTTTTGTTTTATGGAAAATTCAAGGAAAAAAAAACTAAGAGGCGTGCATGCAAGCACATTGGATTTATCACTCCCCTTTAGAAATGCCCCCATACTTCAACATCAAAGTCAAAATTTTCCTTGGTTAGGTCACCTTCTTGGGGCAAGTGTGCAGAGCACAGTCCAGTGGCTGCCTGTTACAGTGCAACACGCAATGAAATCTTTTGGTGTGGTCCTTTCTCTGATGTGCTTGTCTACCTATCCAGCCTGAATTTTCAAGTTTCCTCTTGACTTTTCTAGTTCAGTGGTTGAAGTGAGGCAACTACATCAATATTCTAATTTAATTAGAAAGAAGACTGCTGACCAAAACATCAAGCAGAATGCTGTAGATTAACAATGGATGAAATGAAAAAGAAGAAGCACATTAAAATACTTCTGAATTAAATTTGCCTTTCTACCTTCAAGTAAAATTAGCCTCTGGGCTTCATTTGAGAGAATTTTGGGTCTCTGGAAAAACTTAATGCATTAATTCAGTCCTTATAAGCCTAGGTGGTGGGAAATAAATATTTGAAATAAACAAGCTGTTAGGACAAGTACATTCTCCAGTTATTAAAAGACTGGAAGCCAGATCTGCAAATAGCTGCAACCAATTACCTGACAATGCTGTTCTTCAAGAGTAGCTGTATGCTTGTTACATGTAACTTCATATTCTCCTTATATGTAATACTACTGTTGAGTCCAAGCCCATCCCAATATACAGACAAAAATATTAACATGGGATTTACACTTCTCTCAGTATCTTCCTCGTCAACATTTTCAGTTGTCTTTCTGCACTACAGAGTTCAGGGTGTAGCTTCTTACATGTAGTTTCTTATTCATGGGTATTAGGACGTCTACAGAGACGCTTCTCCATACACATCCTGATCTTTTGTCTACCGGGACGAGCAAAGCTGGACACGTTTTCACAAACAGTGCAGAGTTGGCTTCAACCAATCAAAAGCGAAGAAATCTTCACAGCAATGCAAGGGTGACGCTGACCAATTCCTGTCAAGAAGACCAGGATACATACCTTGCTGAACAATGGCACTTTATTCCCTGTGCAGAATGGAAAGTTTACTTGATCTTTCTCCAAAATGTCACTGTAAATAAAAGTTCCCTTCAAACTGTTTCAAGAACAGACGCCATCTCCTTGAACTGTCTGAAGAAGTTCTAAAAAGCAAGAATTGAGACAAATTTCAGTTGCTTGAAGAAAAGCTGGAACTGCAGTTCAACAACTCTAGCGTGTTAGACAAAACACACTGTCCGTATTTCTCACTTACAGTGTACACCTTGAACTGAAAATTTCTGCTTTTCTTTCTGTGTGCTGGTTGGCATTTGAACACATTAACCATTAAATCTACAAAGGTGATGCCTTAATAGCATGGGTTTGCCTATTAATAGGAAAAGATGACATGAAAGAAAATTACAAAGTAGCTCTCATGCCATAAAAAAATAAGATTTAAAAAACCCTTTCTCACTCGAATGTTTCCACTCCCAGCTGAAATAATCCACACTTTTCATATGTAGCATTCATTTCTTAGAGTAGCTGAACAACAAATTATTAAATAGGCTTCAACCAGAATGAATACAGCATTTCACAACACCCAAGGATTCAGAATATCCTTCTCAAATTTCTGCCAATCAAATTCCAAGGATCTATTTAAGTTTGTATGGTATTCTAGGTGACGTACTGACCCTTTAAACAGAACAACAATACAAGGGCCACAATTATGCAAAATTAAAAGTTACATCAATTCATAGATGGAGACATAGCAGTTAACTCAGTGGTGACAAAGCAGACTGATCTCAATTCCTAATCATTAGCAATTGTTAGGCCTAAGCCAAGTCTTAGATTTTGAGGCTGGGGAAGAGTTCCGTAGATCAAAAACATTCTATGAGTTTTTAATATGGCAGAACGATAGCTGGCAAGCTCTGAAAGATTTTACGTCTTTGGTTCTTAGTTTATTTGTAAGAGAACTGATCAATTACTGTTAAATTAACATCTTCAGGTAAGTGATGTAGAACTAAATACTAGGAAGTAAGTATTTAGCTTCCGTGTTTTACATAGTTATTCAATGGTTCACGTTTGCATGACTGTATGAGTAAATGAGCAGCACAAATGTATGCATCAAGATATACAGCTGACCCTCACAACAACGGCACTGTTGTTTTTCGGAGACTGAATAACATTCAAGTAACACTCACTACAGACCTTGAACTGTGGGATCGTCATTTCAAAAGATTTGTCTGTTATTTGTCCTGAAGGGTCGGCCACTGTTAGTGTCACTGTGACATAAGGGTACTTCAGAGACCTGCAGGTGTCAGAGCTCATCGCAACTCCCAGTTTCCATTTCATATCTACAAACTACAGAGAGGAAGATCATTGGCAGCAGCGTCAAAGAAAGAGATCTAGCCTCCCACTGCTACTCACTTGGAGGGATATTTCACAGACAATACAGGACATCTAGAGTTCTTATCCAAATAGAAAGCAAACATAACCATTCAGGTATTATCGTGAATACAAATCATCTGCCCTTCTACTTAACGGTGAATGAATGAGTAATTTTATAAGTTGTTTCACTTTACCTGTTTTCCTTATTCAAGTACAATCAATAGGCAAATATACTCTTAAAATACTAGTAAGAGGAGCTTAAGCCACAGAGGTCACCCAGCTTGGATATCATTGCATGGGGGTTTTTATCATGCTTTCTTTTTTTTAGAAGTTTCTAAAACAAAACCAAAGTTTCTGGGTCTAAACCAAAAAAATTATAATAGCAGTAACAGAAAAATTATGGCATTTCGTAACTGCATTTTAGATAAATCAAAGTACGTAACAGATACATTTCAGACGAGTAAGTTACAATTTTTAGCCTTTTGTGAAGAAGGGCCTTTAGAAGCTTACTATCAAGCCTCCGAGAAAGATTCTCTTTTCCTAATTCTATACTCTTTTAAATTGTTGTCAGAAAAAAAGAATCTTAAAATGTAAACAGACTGCTATTTTTTCAAGCAAAAAGGGAATGCTGGAAATTGACAGAAACTATCTTTAAAAATAATGTTTAAATTTAAGGGAGACAAAGAATAAGCAATCAAGTGCTGGTGTTATCAACTTTAAAAAACAACTTACACCTAAAACAGATTTACATAATAAACCAATACAATAGTCTGCCAGACTGACTGCCATTCATCTTCCCTAAGAGTACTACAAAGCATGAATTTTTAAAAAGATATAAAATATGACTTTATCATCCAAACAATAATATCAGAAAACTGTTCAGCACGTAGACAACTTTTATTGCATATGCTGCTTTATCTGGATAGATATCTGGCAACATGTACATGCACACACAGGTAGGAAAGCTTCCTGCAGTCAAAATACCACTGCCTGCCTGACAACACAACACACACAGGGAGACACTGACACTTCCAAAATGTTCATCATTAGCTCAGCTGAACTTTGTCATTCAGTTACCTGCCCCACTGCGGCCATAGTTCTTGCATCTTCTGACACACCAATGGCTTTGCCCTGCTCGTTCCACACGTGACGAATAACTTGAACTGCATGTTTTGGCAGCGTGCTGCCAGCGCTGCCCAAGGTGGTGACAAGTTCCTCCGGAGAGAGATTGTTTCTGGCTGCTGTGCTATAATAGATCCATCCAGAGATCACTCCATCAATTTCATTCTCCAGAAATTTAACATAATTCCTCATTTTACCCCAAAGAGCCAGTTTTTATTTCTACTTTATGTGTACTTTAAAACAACGCAGCAGCCCGTGATCACCTTTTTTCCAAAATGTTACTGATCTTTTGTATCCATGTGCAAAAAGCAACATGACTTTAACACGTCTTAATATGCAGAGACCCAGCTTTGCTGGGCTTGCACAACATCAAACCAAAAACAAGCACAGCCTCCAAGTGCTGTAGCAACTGAAAGAAGGCACAAGTCAGTGAGTGATGTGTGCGCAGAGCAGTTAAACAGTATTACTGCTTTAGAAACAAGGCAATTTAATTAAATATTCAGCAGGTGGAATTTAAGTATCACCAAAAGAAAGGACTTAGAGGTCACGGAATAATGGGTACTAACAGGCATCAAAAGACGCCATAAACCCTTGAACTGAAAAGGCAGCAAGTCTAAAGGAAAATTGCCACTTGATTTCCTCTACAGCAACAAGTAAACAGAAAAATCCTACTCTATGTTTGTTCATGCAGGTTCACTCCTCTTAAAGAGGCATTAACACAGGAGAAAGTGAGTTGGTCCTCCAAGTAGTATGGTCTAACGTAACTTCAAGCATTCTATTTTATAGATGAAAAAGGATTATTTTAAACTGCTACCGCTGTATTTTCCTCAGTTGTATGTATGTTACATAAAATGTTTAGATACTAGATATTAAAAGAACAAGAAAGATCTTGAGAATTTTATCTTTCTAAAAATAGAAAAATTTAACAACTAAAAACACTACTAAAAACTCAGCTCATGGCAGAATGCAATATATTTAGCTGTGTATCACTCAAACAGGCACAAATGCTGATTTCTAATCTCCAAGCAACAGGAAGTTTTTAAAACACACTTTTTCCAGGCAAAGGCCCAGTGACTTAGCTTTAAAAGTGAGCTTAACTTCCTCTATTTTGCCACTAGTTCTAGAGCTTGTAGACAGCATCTTGGAACAATTTCCTCTCTTTATTTTGTATTACAGAAAGTGATACTATATATTAAGTAACTACACTTTCAATAACACAAACTAAGCCCAGGTGTTCTTTTCTGTATACTGAGACTTACAAACTTTTGCCCTTTTCCCAAATCAGTTCATTTTATACCCACATTTAATATAACTTTTCAATACCACCGTTAAGTTGTGATGGAAGGAATAAACACATGGTGCAAAGTAAATTATTTTGTGCTTACCTAAATAGAAATGAAAGAACGTTAGCTATTTTTGCCAGGTCACCAATATTAATCTCAACCCCCGATGTTTGAATTCTCTAGAAACGGAACGTTCAAACAATTACAAACAATAAATTACACACAAGTAAAAGCATCTTTGTATACACACACACAAGAAACCCCACACCCACTTGGGAAGTCTATCCTTATCAGCAGATACAGCTACCATGCTCGCTTACAAGTGCTGGTGTGCCAACTTACCTGACACAATTCAGCTGTATTTACACCTGGGATCTTATGGTTCAGATGTTGAATTATTTGTTCACACTGTGAAGAAAACATGTTTGAAGACATTCTTAATGCATATTTTAATACACGAGACAAAGATAATTTGAATACTTGGGAGACTACAAAACAAAAAAGAAAACTGTTAATATAAAATTGGACATAAAGAGTGAAGAGTCCAGAGTAAAGAATGAAGTAATTGAAGTGACTGATTTTCAAATTCCATCAAAACCAAGAAAAGGAAATAAACCATATCAAGACTTTTATTTTTACCTCACTGTTGCTAATTAACATACCAGTTTCATATTAACTATTCAAGTGCACACTACAGTACACAAGCCAAAAGTTTTTTAGACAAGTTACCCTGATATATCATTTAGACGATAGATAAAAATAAATTTTTAGAAGTCTTCTGTGATAAAAACATAAAGTAAGCCCATTGCTCTTAGCAGGACTGGTCTGTTTTATGCGTCAATTCAAGCTACAACATCCATAAGGTTCCCTTTGCAACATACAAAACCCAAAAGAGCTTAAATAAAAAGGCTTCCTAGATGCCAGAAGCCCTTCCCCATTCCATTTATCGCTCTACTTACCAGCTCTGCAAAAAAGTCTTGAGGTATTAAACGAATCTTATCTGCTGCACCACCACCATCTGAAAAACAGTAGCGACCAGAAGCAAATACCTCAAGTGTTACAGTAATAAATCTAATCTTTCTCTGAGAAATGCCTAGGCCATCATGCATGCGTTTACCTTCATTTAATGTAATTAATTTTAACCTATAGGTACCTAAAGGAAGCCCCCGCCCGCCCGAGCCCCTCACTCCCTCATCCCGGTCCCTCCCGCTCTCACCCAGCGCCCCCAGCGCCCGTGCGAGCGCGCCCGCGGAGCCGGCGGCCATGGCGCCGCGCGCCCGCCGAGGCCCAGCTTCCGCCACACAGCGCTCGCCGCGCTGATTGGCTGCCAGCGCCCCCAGAGCGAGGCGGCGGCGGCGCGCGGAGCACGCGCTGCCCCCGCCCCGCTGCGGCTGCTCCCGCCCTCCTGGAGCGGGATGCAGGAGCGGCCGCGGGGAGGGCGGGAAGTGCAGAACCGCCTCGGAGGGCTTGGGAGGTCTCGGCTCGAGGCACGCTCGGTTGGCACAACAAGTTGTTTGCTGAGCTTGGTTTATTGACAGGGTTTTCTTTTCAAAGGCTCAGATACGCAAATCCTAGAACCATAGAATGTTAAGGGG
>VYZQ01035045.1:0-58184 GCA_013400655.1 Mystacornis crossleyi | reverse complement strand
AGTGACAAAAGCAAACCCGAGATCCCTCTGCTGCCAGGCTGTAATGAACATGTGCTAACGCAGATTTCGGTGGTTTTTTCCGAAGGAGCCGCGTTCCTCTCTCCGTGTGGCCATTCCTGGAGATGCCATAATTGCCTGCAGGATGCATTAGTTCACTGCAACAGCTCAATATTGAAAACCAGAAGGCTGTATGGCATTTTTATATTATGTGTAATACTAATCAATATCCTCTTTATCATCTTAATAGTGGGCAGAATTCACAGTTATAATCTCTGGAAGGCAGCACCTGCAGCTGTAGCTAAACGAGATAAATTAGGCAGTATCAGGTCAGACTGTAAGGAAATAAAAGATGCTCTGTTTCCATTTTTAAGAAATGGCAAGCAAAAAAAGTAATTTTTACTAAATTGTTTAAACTATTAGGCCTTTTTTCTTTTTAAAGAATGAAAAGTACAAAGGAAAATTAGAGTAACTCATTTACTGAAACAGATTTGTGAAATTCTCCACTAAATGTGACTTTTAAATCAGACAACTCATTAACCCTGCTACTGGGGATTAGACTGGAATTATTTACTGAATCTTAACTAGAGTGAGAATTTGGGAGTGTTGAGGGGAGTGGTGGAGAAAGGGAAAATTGAGAATTAAAATGACATATGTTGTTTTCGCGTAATTACAAAAGAAAAGGAAATGATGCCAGAACTTTAAATAGTGAAAAACCCATTACGTTATTACAGTCTGTATCTAAGAATACACTTAGATAGACTTCATGTTCCAGAACGAAAATTAAAATGCAATTTAAATATTTAAAGTATGTTTGCTTAAAATTTTAAAATAAATGTTGTTGAGGGTTTTTTTCACAGAATATTCTCCTGACGAGATGGCCTTGAAATTTCATATTTTTTACTGCAAATAAAGTTCTCCTAACGAGTTGTGTTAGAGTTAAGAGGATGCCTTCAGGCAAAGGATAAAGTTTTAATTGGATTTTTGAATAATCATCTTTTGAGTCCTAGCCAAACTTCAGATTGTGTTTGAAGCACAGTTTGCACCGTAGATCTTTGATGCCATACTCGAAATGTGCAGCTTTGTGCTGTATTTATGGCACAGCCTCCCTGCAGTTGGAGAGTGGTGGGTTTTGTTGGGAGGGACCTTAAAAATCACCTGTTCCACCCCTGCCATGGCAGGGACACCTTCCACTATCCCAGGCTGCTCCAAGCCCCGTCCAGCCTGGCCTTGGGCACTGCCAGGGGCAGCCCCAACTTCTCTGGGCAAGAAACAGTCCTGGTTTTGGCCCAGCTGTTTATTCTGAGTTTATGCACCCCAGGATGGAATTTGCTGTCCTGGTTCCCAGGACACGTCTGACTCACTGATCCTGCTGCGACCCCAGATCCCTTCCTGTAGGGCTGCTCCCCAGCCACTCTTATCTCAGTCTTTATATCCCGGTAAAATTCTTTGTCATAGCTGTGATTTTCAGCTCCTGTTGCTGATCTTACACCACCACTCTCCTTTTGCTGCTTTTCTCTGGTTTGGCTCCCACCCCCTCATGCCCTGTTTTGTTCTCCTGGTGACCAGCAGCAGGACTGGTGTCACACGAGCCAGTTTGCTGCTATCCAGATGAAGTTCCCAGAGCTTTACCCTGCCCTGGGTGTCAGGGACACAGCTGGAGAGGGAATTCTTGCTCAGACCCTGCAAGCCAAGCAATGGAGCATGAGGGACAGCTAAATGCTTCAAAGAATTCGTCTGTCTGGTTGCATTTTCCCTGAGCCTGTGCAAGCAAAGACTTTCAGAGGCTTAAAACCAGCACAGATTTGTCCAGCTTTCACAGGAACCTGGTTATCTCCTGGTCCATCAGCAGAGCACTGAGGGGAGAAGGTGCTAAAGCATCTTTGTGAAGCAGCAATAACACACAGCTGAGAACAGTGATACCTGTTCCTCCTAACTTTGTTCTCAAAGAAATATCGAGGGTTTTTCTCCCTGCTGAAAATTGTTACTAACCAAGGTGTGGTGGTGTCACAGGTGCGCAGGAATTCTCAAGCTGAATAGAGTGATTTATAAAATAATACAAGGCTATCCTAATTAGGGATAGCTGTCCACTTCTTCTATCCCACCTTCTCCCAAGCAGCCTGTGGAGGGATGCTTGGCAGATCCATGGGGGAAAAATACAGGTTCTGCTTGATGAGAAGGAATTGTTCTGTGAGGCAGAGCAGCATAGGGGAGTTTCTTTGTTTCTTAATATGCATCTGATTTAGATAAGATCACTCGGAGAAAGCATAAACCCAATAAAATGTGGTGCTGCAGACTCCAGTTACCAGCTGGGTCAGGAGCCTGTGCAGTGCCAGGTGAGAGAGAGCCGTAACAGAATGAATGATGTAGGAGTGAAAGCTTTTAAAACAGAACAAGGCTCTTCTCGCTGCTACACAGATTTATCATTTCTTTTCCTGAAGGAAATAATTCTGAGGATTTGAGTCTATTCAGTCTGACACAAGTGGCTGAGAAAGGGAGTATTGAAAGAGCAGGTTTTTGATATAAAATATATTGGAGTAGGATATGTGAGCACTTTTTCCCTGAAGTGCTCATTCCTACGCTCAGGCCATTGTTAATGTGATGAAATTTATTAATTAAGAGGAATTTATTCACTATGTTGGCATCTCTTTGGCTGTTTCTCTTCCTCCCTGGTGCAGAGTGTGTCTCTACCAGTCTATTCCATGGGCTTTGATGCATACATAAAAGTAGGAGGTGGGAAAACATTCATGCTGTCATGTTTATAAAAACGTTCTCAATGAGAATAAGCCAGTGTTTGAGGCAAATACGTGTTTGATTCTGTTCCATGAAACAATCACGCCCTTTTCTTTCTTTAGCTCATACTAAACTCCAGGTTACAGGTTTATAGAAGGAAAATAAATATTAGAAAAGAGAATGAATGAAATGTGAACTTATTACCATGTTCCATTTCTTTTGTTTTTCCAATTTATTTATTGGCATATCAGTGAGTGTAATTCCCCACAACCAAGTTCATAAAGTGAGGGAGAAAAGAACACTAATTAGATAATTGCTGACTTTTATGGGATTAAAACCTTCCTGCCCACAGATAGACAGCTGAAATAGTGGCTCTGTTGAAACCATCTCTGAAACTCCTAATGGCTTTCGTGGAGGCTCTGGTGATTTGTCTGCCTGTTTGCTCATTTGGACTATCTTGATTTATCTCAGGTTTGCTCTTCCTGTGTGTGTTTATTGCTCTTGATGCAGCCTATCAAGCCATGCAGCCCCCTATGATAGCTCTGTGGAGATATATTTAATTTGATTTGCTGCTGTCCCCAGGAGTTTATTCCCTGTCAAACAGCTGCCTGTTGCGGAGAAACCTCAATATAGAAGCACATAATGGTTTATGGATGGAGCATTTAACAACCACCAGTGAATGGCATATGTCTGGAAAATATGTGCCACACAACGGCACGTGCAAAGCCCATTGTTCTGCAGCAGTTACAAGGATCCAGCCACACATGCAGCACAATGGAGAATTAGCTGACAAGTGCATTCAGGAGTTTATAAACACCTCTGCTCTTGGAATGCCTCTGTGCTGTGCATTTTAGTCCATTACTCCTGAGCAGGCTCTTAGTGGAAGGAGAAGGTCCTTCGGCATTCCTTCCTGTGCTTGGTTACTCTGCCATTCTTCATCTCTCCCCATCAGGGCTTGTTTCTCTCTCTTTCCACTCCCTCCAAAGGAAAAAAAAATAGGCTGCCTAAATGTCTACAGGGCATGGGGAAAAAAAAAAAATCTGTGTTAACAGGGAATTAACTGAGGTTGCTAAAACACGACACCCAGCAAGGCACATCATTTGCATGTGTTAATGGGAGTAAGGGAAGGAAAAAATAGGAAGAGCCTGTGCTCCATCACTGCCGGAGCAGTCACTTGGAGCCACCCTGACACTGATCTACTGCCACTGGCTCTGTGCCACAGTACATCCAGTAAGTGAAGTCCTGCCCTTGGTGAGGCTGCTTGCATATTAATTTCAAAGGGCCTGGATTTCAGGCGCTTCTCTTTTAACTGAGTGATGAATTTCTGCTATTCCTGTTTGTGCGTGGCTTCTCGCATCCTCTCAGGATCATGGAGATGAGCAGGAAAACTGAAACGGGAACACGGGAATGTCAGGTGAGAATGACATTTTCCACTGGGGTTAAAAACGTTACCTTAAACCTTGATGAGGTTTCCTGGGAGCTGGATGCCCCATTCCCGAAGAACTGCCCTGCCCACTCTCTTTCCTCGAGCTGCCATCCGCCCAAATTCCCCAGCACTTCTAACAGTTCCCTCCCCCCGAGGCTCTCCAGGAATATTCACATATTTCAGAGCTCTGAAGACCTCTCTGACATTTAAACTCATTGAGCCAGACCAGTTCACTGTGAGGAAATATCTCAGCTGATGTGTCAGGAGGGGTCCAAGCTCCAGCACGAGAGTGATGGAAAGGTTCAGGGAACGCTGGAACGGGAACAGTTTGGGTGAAGAAGCCTTTATTATTGTCCTGTGAAAATTCTGACCCCCTGGATCAAATCCTGGCATCACTTAGAGCAAAGGACACGGTCCATGTCTGCAAGGACACTTTGGAAATGAAGTTGAGCTTTGGGGGCAGATATTCTTATATGTTTTTTGGTGAATTCCAGTTCCCAAAAGGCCAGAATTCTAACAAGTACTCTTGAAAAAACCCCAAACCCCAAACAACAGCAGCAAAACCAAAATAGTTTCTTTCCAAGGAGATATTTGCCATCAGAATTTCACTGGGGCAAGGAAGAAAAACTCACATTTCCTCACATGCTGCCAATCAAGTGACTGACACTTCTTCCAGTCCCAGCTGAGCTCTTCACAGGAAACTAAGGCATATTACTGTAAACCTCCAGGGAATTGCCCTTTTTAGGGAGAAAAAAGAAAGGACAAATGACATTTGCCTTCTGTCAGCAGGGTCTGTGTGTACACAGGCAGCACATTTCATGAGCCTGTTCTGGGAGTGACAGACCGTCCTGAAATGGTCACACGAGCTCCGCAATAAGAGGCATCCAGGCTTTTTGAGGGGAAAATCTTCAGAGAAACTAATCCAAGTAAATCAGAAAATAGTCATAATCAGTAATAGGATTAAAGTCCTGATCCAGATCTTCTTGCGTAATTTCTGTAGGCAAAGCTGCTGCATCAGAGTATCAGCAGTGTGGCAAATACCCATATCTGAATCAAGAGTGGAGGAATAACTACAAAGAATAACAACTTTTAAAGTTAATTTTATTTTTATTTTTATTTTTTTAAGCTGTGTTAAAATACCATCTGTCAAGCTCTCTCATGTCTCCTGCGGTTGTCTTAGCCTGGTGACTGTGTGCAGGTTTTGAAAATGCATTTTTAACATTTTTGCAGCCCTGGTGAGCTGCAAATCTGAGTGCCATAAGCACAGGCTGTTCTGAGACCTGCTATGTGCTCCTCCTGGTGCCTTCACACCCAGAAATTCCCATTTGTTCTCCATTCACACCAATATTCACCTTTCCTTTGCAGAACTCTCTGGTTCTACCCAAAATCTCACAGAGACTGAAGCCCCCAGAAGATGTCTGTAGATCATTACAGAGTTTGCAGACCATGGTAGCCCTTCAAATTCTCTCAGATGTGTAGATTTTTGTTGTGCACTGAGGAGCAACGCTTTGTTACTCTTTAGTCACTGTTTCATGCAGTACTCCAGGCAGTAAATTCTCCTGTAAATTCAATAAATCTCTCTGTGTAACAGTAATGCAGTGTCATCTTCTGGAAAATTTTGTGGGATGAAGGTGCCCCCCGGAGTAACGAGGCTGTGGTTTGTGTGTTTTCAGTTGTGTTTGGTGCCTTTGCTGCTTCTTGGGGAGTACAGAGACTTCAGGGTATGGCAAAGAGGTCCCAGAAACATTTCAAAATACCAACCAAGTCATCAACAGGGAATAATAAGCAGTAGGTGATTGTAGGAGAAGACTGGATTAAAGTGAAATTATCACAGGTCTCACTTCTGCTGGGGAGTACCAGCCTGCCCTGGATCTTCTGGTGTCCTTGAAGTTTTTCTTGAGGAATTTGAAATGTTGTTTTTTTTCTGTGCTCAAACATGAAATGTTCTTATGTATTTTTAAACAAGGTGTGTTCTGTCTGGGCGCATTGTTCTGAGGAGAATGTTGCTGTGCATTTCCAATGGGCAAAGAATCCAATTAGAGAAGCATGAGGAGGCCTGATAAATACTGAATCCTGCTTGAAGTGGGCGGTGAAAAATGTCTGGAGGCAGCAACCAAGCGTTCTTTGGAATGCTAACAAAAAAGACATTTAATGCTTTATGGTAAACCCATCCATATATCCAAGATGCTGGAGAGGACATGAATACATGCTCAGGTTTTGTATGTTTGTTTCAGCTTATTAAAGCACTGATCTGGGTTGTATTTTGAAGACTTTCTTATGAATAGAGAAGTGCAGAAGAACATAATAGGTTTAGTTTGTAAAAATACCAGCTGTAGAGTGAAAAATCAGCAGAACCTTTAGAGGAATTAACACCTTTTAGATTCAGTGGGACTTTTCCAGCTTAACCTGGATATAGGATATAACTCCCTGAGTGTAGAAACCACATCACCACACGTGGAGATACGAAATAAAGCAGCACAAAGATGGTTTCTGCAATCCCTCTGTAAGTGTCTGGTGGTTGCTGTTCTATAACAGAGGAGTTTATCTTGGAACTTGTCCGAAGGGATGGGGAGCAGCTGAGCATGGAAATCATCAGAAGGGAACAAGTAAGGCTTAAAATTCCTAACCTCCATTTTCCTCGCTAGCTTCCCCATCAGGAATCCGAGGAAGTCTGCTTCTCCACTCATTTCTGCACCATGGTTTTGTTGGTAGCTGTGTACACTAAAACATGCACATTACCTGCTTGTAGGGGTTTTATTTGTCCACTGGTGTCTGTAATTCTTTCTAATCTCCTTATAGGATTTAACCAAAGTAGCACCATGAGCGAGAAGGCATAATGCTGTTATTCTGTCGTGGAATAACAGGAATATCCTTCAATGTCTGTGTTTCCACAGCTCAGCTTTTCTATACTGTACCATTTCCTGCCTTTCTGCTCTTTGTTTTCACTTTGGGATTGTGTCAGTTCTCTCCATGCCGGTTTGTTTACATGATCAATAATTCAACACGGGATATTTCCCAAGGAAACCCCTGAGAGAGGTCCAGGTGGGGCTCACCACACTGCCAAGGGATCTGTCAGAATCTTCATTTTCTCAGCTGCAGTGCCATGAGCTACCAGGGTGTGTGCAGAGCCTTAATCCTGGGGCTTGTCCCATTTCTTTGCCCTAATTACTGATGTACCCTGATGAATTATGGCTACAGGCTGTGTCAGCCTGGGCATAAACTGATCAGCCCAGTGCAGCACCAGGCTGCAGGCAAACTGGGAGAGCTCCAGACTGGCCAGCACTAAGGCTGCTGCTCCACGCCTGCTTAACCCCCCCTCAGAGGCAGAAAACACATTTTTGCTTCTTTTCAACGCCTCTGCAAAAGATTTACCATTGTCCTTGTTTGTAGGGCACAAACATGCCCAAGGGTTCCAAGGTTTGATTTGCCCACTGAATTTACAAGACGAGGAACGCAGTCCCTCCATCCCCACCGAAGTGCACACTCGTTAAACGGCAGCGTCCTTGTGCTGTGTTGTGTTTGTGGCCGTCCTTCTCCCCGAACACCTCTGCTCACTCCACATTTTCCCTGTTTCCAGCAGCCTTTCCTCTGTTTACTCATTATTTACACTTCAGTGCCTCCTGTTTGGGGAGATGTTTGATGCTCTGCCTCATGTAATATTGCCTTTGATCTCATGCCTGCTCTCGCCCCAAATGCCGTCGTCATTCTCGGCTTCCCGGTCTTTGATATTCCTGGACTACTTTTAAAATCAACACCTTTCCTTAATTGTGCTCCCTCCCCTGCCCCTCTGCTTTGGAAAACTTCTGTTCTGATTAAGGCAGCCTGTTTTCCTGCCTGCTCACTTTCCTTTGAGGTCCCAGCCTGTCCCATGCACATTTGGATACAAATAATCTGGGTTAGCGTTATTGCTCCCCTGTGAACCAGCTGGTATTTAGAGAGCCTTTGTGTTCATCTTTCCCCAGATAAAAGCAAGAATCAGCTTACGTGGATGTTTTACTACTCCTTGACTAAATGGTTCTTTCATATATTTGGACAAAATTAGAAAAAGTAGAAATGTGCTGTTGAATGGTTCTCCTATAGCAGTGTATGTGTGGGTGCAAGTGTACTGCTAAATATATAAACATAAATAATCCTTACTCTCTCTCTTCTTCCAGGCAACATATTTTTCCTTTATAACTCATCCCTGGAGAAAGTTTCATGAGTGAAAAATCATTGCTAACTTCATTTTTTGCCTTCATTGTGAATTTCTTTCCTGGAGCAATGATAAGAAATAATGGATGCAATGTTTTCCTTCAGAATCCATACTGTGCAACAAATTGTCTGGTTTATTTGTTGTTGCCATATTTAATTTAAGTGTAATAATTTTTTCTCCTTTGCTTATCTCTTACATTTTAACTTCTTTCAAACTATTTTAGGACCCAGATCAGTTTTGTAGTTAGATATGGAAACTCAGATTCAGGTCTCAAGTCCCCCACTTCCTCCTTGGATTGTAAAGCAAAATCAATCAGAGGCTACAACTTAAACTAGCATAAAAAGAGAGGTGTTTTCTTGGTGTCCCAAAAAGCAGGCCAGCTGAGCCACAGGAATTCAGTGTTTGTTGGTCTTTATCCCGGAATTCTCAATTTACTTTTCTGTAATATCTAATTCCTGGGGGAGGAATGTTCAGTCTATTTAAAGGCTGCAAAACCTTGCCCAGCTCTAAGGGATTGCACTTGATGGGTGCTGAGTTAAATGGTGATGTCTTCTGTCATTGTGAGATGGTTCTGCTCAAAGGAGATTTGGAGAAAATGCCTGGCTGGGCAGATTCTTTTGTCACATCTGAGCAAATTTAGCAAATCCGAGGACAAAGGAATTTCCTCGGTTACATCTTCGTGAGCTTGTTTTCTTCATTAGTCAGAAGAGGAGACATTTGTAAGAGCACAGGGTGTGAATAATAACTTCGTGTTCACCTTTTGGTTTGTGGCTCCAATTTATTCTGGCGGGCGAGGGGTCTCTTGGAGGGGGAAAGGGAGATTCGGGAGCATTAAATCTGCTCTGTGTGGGTCAGGCTTGCTGGCCCTGCTCTGTGCTGATAACTGGTGTCCACCTGGGCAGGAGGTCGGGGGACGGAGTGAATCCAGCGTGAGGCAGTCACGTAACCCCGGCCATCCTCACCTGCGGCTGTGACATTCAGCCTTGGCCTGTGCCAGCAGCACAGGGCACACCTCAGCGCCCTTTGTCTCCAGCTGGGCACCCAAGCCCATCCATGCTGCTGGCACCTAGGCTGACCTGTTGCTCAGCGAACATCAAAACGCAGAGCAGATCTTTTATGTGTGTTAAAAAAAAAAAAAACAGGTTTGCAGGAATAAAAATTACCCTTTGAGAGCTCTCTCAGAGCTCTTAAAAGCAAAAAAAAAAAAAAAGAAAAGAAAAAATGTAAATAACGTGAAAATGTTGGTTTAAATAGTCTTTCCAGTATCTCTTTAGATCTGAAGAGGATCTATCTGTTGTCATTTTCTATTCTGCTCCTTTGGTAAGGGGTTTGAGGGCAGGCTTTCCTGATTATGCTGCAAATAACTGAGAACCCTTCTCCCCGTGGTGCTCTGAAAGGTTCATTTTGACAGAACCTCTGTGGATACAGAATCACTGCTCGGGCATTTCATCCAGCAGAGGGGAGCTCCCATTTCATGGACAGGCTGAGCAGTGAAATGCAGCTTTTGGAGCATCAGCATGGGAATGGTGACTGCTGAGCTCCTCGGCTCCCAGGCTTAGACTGGGGGTGGGGGTGTTTGTTTCCTCAGTTTTTCCTGCCTAATATTGGCTGAGTGATTTTTCAGACAAGGTTTAATCTCTTTTGGCTGCTTTGCAAATAAAGGAAGGGTTCTGTTCACTGGGATCCTGGGACTAAAGCTGCTTTATAACCCCGAACCGTGGTGGCTAGGCTAAAAGTGAGGCAGCACCATGAGGTAGGGGTGATGCTGAAGGTGGAGACTGAGACTTTGCAAAGGGGTTTTGCTCTGCTGTTCTAGACGTAGATGACTTGTTCAGGCCCCGGTGGATTGTTCCAAAATTGACAATATTCCAGTGTCTCAATCCAAGCAGGTTCTGAATAAAGCAGGAGGATTTGAGGTCTTCATCTGCAGCATGGTGTTTAGTATAGATAATATTTTGTTTCTTCTTCTTTAACTGCCATCCCAGATGGGAAAGCTCTGCCTTACCAGCTTGGTTTGTCTCTCCAGGTAGTTCTCACATTACATTTTTGATGGTGCTAAATTGTAGTTTACCCTAAATGAGATTGCTGTTACACTCTGCAATCTCTTTAATTTCTAAAAGTCTTCTTATAGCTGCAAATCAAAAAAGCTGTCTCTTATCTTATGAGAATTTGAACATGTATTTTACTGTATTGTCATTAAATGCCACTTATGTTACTCCACTTGTAGTAAGCAAAGAACAGAGTCTTTTAAAAATTATAGTAAAAACTAATTTACCCTTGCATCCAACCTAGGTGTAATCTGTATTTATTGCGAAAATATTTGCAACAATCTTTAAAAAATTTACACATCCCCCACTTTTTTTCATGTCACCTATAGGTATTTAATTTACTTTGGGACTTCTGAAGCAATGTCTTAGGCCAACAAGCTCCCAGCTGTTCAGAGCAGGCTTGGACTGACGTTCCCGGCCTGTAGCTAACAGGGTGCTTCTCGTGCACAACAGGAACAGTAAATAAAAGACAAAGGAATAACCTGGGAATACAATCAAGGGAGAAGAAAAGAGCCTCTCTTAGTAAAAGGAGATTGCATTACACAGCCATGCCTCCGAGTGCCATTAGGATGCTGGGTCTCCATTATCTGTAATTCCTGAAATATTTAATTTGCAGCTATGAGCAATCTTTAACACCCAAAGAGGCAAGGCTCATGCAAAAGTAATTTCAAAGTAGCTAAATGCTCCGACTTTCAGCCTCTCCATATTGTCTGAGATAGGACTGCTGTACTTTAGAATCTATTTTTTACACTGTCATGTTCCTTATTTGCCTTGCTGTGTAATTTTGTCTTCTTTCCCCTTCTTTCTTTTTTTTTTTTTTTTTGTTTTTACATCTTTAACAACGCAGGGCTGGTGAGTTGCCAGAAAGGAGAGACTGCAGTGCCATAAAGAAACCCCTGTGAAGCCAGGGGCTGTCCCAGGACATCAGTGAGAGGGTTGGGAATGAAATCAGGAGGTCCAACTCAGTGAACCCATCTTAGCAGATGAACATTGCACGGGAGTTGCAGTCCAGCCTTTCACGTGCACAGCCATGGGGAGCTGATGCAGGCTGGAGTGCTCCATTAAATTCCCACCTCTGGCATCCGTGGGCACCGACTGCTGTGCAAGATGCAGCTCAGGACGGTGAAACATTCCCACAGGGGCCTGGAATTCCTGATGTACTGTGACATTCCAGATTTTATAAGCTTGAGTCAGAGTGGAGTTGGGCACCCTTTGCAGGAGTGACCAGGAATGTGCGCGTGGGAAATCAAGAATTTGCTGCTGCAGCACAGGCAGGGTTCTGTGGTTTGATAAAACAACTGTGCCTGTTCATGGTGGGGACCCACAGGCTGGCCCCAAACTGACAGAATGTGCCTCACTGCTGCTGCTGTCACCTGAATTACCGTGGATTACTCAAGCTGGGGATCTGATCCTAGCACTTGGAGGAAAGATTATTCCCCTTTTGTCTGAGAGCCAAACCAGAACAGAACTGTGACAGCGAGAAGCTGAATTAGTCAGAGATGATAACTCAGGAGCACTGGCCTGAAGCTCTGCTGGGGGATTTGGGAAGAGGCCCCCTAGACCAGGGCATCACACAAATCTTCATGCAAGTTGTGCTGCTGGAGCTAAAGCTGTGCTGGGGGTGTTGTGTGCTTTCGATCTGCAGGACGTTGATGTGAGAAAGCAGAGGGATGAAAATGTGGAAGTGTGCCTGTCAGAAACCCCGGTCAGTCCGCGAGGTTTATAGTGTGCTTGTAAAAATATACTGTGGGCTATGGCTTTATGGGGCAGCTCTTAGGACAGAGCCACAATGTTTTAAATAACTGATACTTAAGTCGGAGGAGAGCAAGTCATAAAGAAAATTGCATGGAGATCATTTTCTCCTGCTAAAAGGACTTTAGCAAATGAAATGTTTCAGCCTCCATCAGGCAGCCTCTGATTCTGTACATGTTTATTCATCTGCTTAACCTTGGGCTCTGAATTGTCCCGTTGAGAGCCCCCCTGGTGCCCTGCTTCAATATCAGTGAGTTAAGCTGAGTAACAGCAAGAAACCCTGGAGAGAGATCAGGATGCTGCTGCACAAAATGCTGCGCAGACACACAGTAAAAAAGACAGACTCTGCCCCAAAACCTCCCAGGTAAAGCCAAGAGGAAACAGATGGGTACGGGAAGCAGGCTCAGAGGAAGTGCCAAAATGTTATGATCAGTCTGAAAGTCAAAAGTCTGCGCAGGCCTGGCTTTTGGCAAGCTGGAGCTTACAGAAGGGTTCAAAAGAAGAAGAATGAGAAGGGTGCGTGGCTTGGGGGTGAAGCAGTGAGAAGATAAACACAGGCTCCCCCTGAAAAACTTAAACCAGTGGGATGAAAATGATGCATATCCACGAGTCTTTGCACGACTGGTGCCCATGTGTTCAGGGTGATTTTTCATATGTTTCTCCTTATGTGTTTGGATTGTGTAGTCAAATCTTATATGCTTGTGTGTGGGAAAATAATTAAAGATTAATGAATACGTTCAGCACAAGGAAATTCTAATTATGAATAGGCTGAGTTCTTCAGCTTAGAAAAAATTAAGGACAAATATACAGAACAATATGAGAATAATTTCCCAAAATTGGTATTGCTTAAAGGCAAATATAACTTTCACTGTTTATGACTCTTCTCTCAGATGGTTGCTTTGGTGATTTTTTTTTTCTTTTTTGATTTTTTTTAACCATATTTCCTAATTTCTTTCCTTTCCTTCCTATTCTCTCTATGCCATGGTTGAGGAATTGCCACCATTAATATTTCATAACCTGCAGAGTATGAGCTAAAAACACGGAAATGTAGAAACAAATCACCTTTTGGTGTTGATGCAATTGTGTGTGAGCAGTGGTGTGCAATCGTGTGGTTCTCAAGGCTGTGCAAAGCAGGGATGAGACTTTACGGGGGGAGAAAACGGGGCAGTAAAAATGTGTCTGGCAAAACACAGTGAGAGTTTTAAACAGTTTAAACAATTTTATCACATCCTGTAGTGACTTATTAACAGTGCCTTCAACCTTTATATATTCTAATAACAACCTGATGTCTTCATCTTATCTTATGGAACTGTAATTGGCTGAATCCAGGTACCAGTGCCTGGAGGCCATGAAGCCTTATAGGCTTTAATGGCTCATTAGGTATTTATTCACTTTCACTTAAACAGCTCAGCCATTTCTGGAAAATGAGCCCTTAAAATAGAATTAGGGTGGGTTTTCAATTTTTTTTTTTTTTTTTTTTAACCTAAAGGTAGTGTATAACTTGAACTGCCACTGAGTTTAAATTTCCAGATCTGCCAGTTTAATTTGGCTTTGCTCTCTTCCCTTTTCAAAATGGTTTGTGGCTTTGTAATAACTTCTTATGCTGAAGAGCTATGCTGCTGGTACCGAGCACTGCTTGAACGAAACAGAATGCTTCCTTTAGTTAAAAACCGAGCCAGCCCCCACTAAATGTGTGGTTAATGTCTTTTGATAACTCACGCTGACAGGTGTCATCTCTGCAGGCTCTTTCAAGCCTTTAATCATCAGAAAACAGAGACTGGAGGGGTCTTAATTAATCTGAATTTTAGCCAGGGTGGTGGGTGGTTCTACTTCGCTGTTCAAAATAGCACAAGCCTGGTGCTATACACATGGTGCACCTTGGGCTGTGTCCAAAACCAGGAGGCTGGGACAGAAAAAGGCTGTAAAAGGTAACTGAGGATGGGGAGAATGTGAGGGTGAGTTCCTTAATGCTTCCAGCTGAAGCCTCTCTTCGTGTGCTGTACAGGCAAACCCATTTCTCTTTTGGTCTCTGATCTGGAAGGCCCAGCACAGCCAAAACTGTGTTTTTTCGTGAAAAAAAAAAAAATAGTTACATCAATGAGAATGTTCCATAACCACAATGTTGTTGCAAAATTTGGTTTTGTTGCAAATTGCTCCGCAAGGAAAATTTCTCTTGGTCTTAAAGGAAGATAATTTCTATAATGGGGTAGATAATTTCGTCGTGTGGCAGCCCCTGGCAGGTCCCCAGTGCCTGCAAGTTTTGCTCAGTTTTACTCTTGTCCTTCACTGCCCAGCAGTGCCACGTGAGGTGGGCATGTGCATGTGAAAAAGAGAGAATTATGTGCAGGATGCCATGGAATTCATGGCTGCATTTGGCTTCTTGGGTCACCAGGGGCTCTGTGGGAAGGGAGAGCTCTGCTCCTTGGGATGTTGGCTCTGGTGGATCGGTGATAAGGAGAGGTGAACATTCTGTTCTAGAGAATCAAACGGCACGATTTTCCACCCTAATAGCTCTATTTCTTTCCCATATCATGAGGCTCAGGCTCCACAGCCTAAGAGAAGTTTTATTTCATGAATGCATAAAAAAAAATCTGGAAATTGCTTTTAAGCTGCTGTTTTTTCATGTTTCCTTTGTTCTTTTCCATTATTTGGAATGGTCTGGAAATGTCTGTATTTGCTCTATTTTGTTGAACAATGCACTGGGTATTTTGCTGGGGGAGGGTGGCTTTGTAAAGGGAAAAATTATAAAGCTCTTATAATACTTAAGAATAAAAACGATGCCTTTAATATGAACAGATTGTGATGGACTCTGAATGCCAGTGGGAGCTGAGGGCTAAAATAAAGCACTGTGAGAGTTGTGGCCTAAAGAGTGAACAGGATGAAGCTGAGGAAAAGCAGGAGCTGCTTGTTCCTCCGTGGAGAATTAAAGGAGCAGTAAAATACTAAAAGGCTTTGTCTGTTCCAAAGGGATCATTAAGGTGAGTTTGTTACTTTAATTCACTTAGAGTGGTGCTTACGGACAATTTGTTCCTGATTCCCCCTGCCAGCTGAAGCAAATGCTTTTCTTTTCCTTTCCTCCCTTTTCATCCGACGAGACCACAGAAGTTGTGAGAGCGAATGGCCGGAGACAGGAGCCTGGCTTCTCAGCCAGATCCCCTTTCCATCATCCCCTCGCTGTTTTCTGCACGCTGAACCGTGCCCACAACTTCCAATACCCCATTTAAACTGATCTCAAGCAAGTGCCAGAGGGATGCATAAGCAGTCAGCTCTGGTTTGTGATGGGAGCTTGGTTGCCCTTTCTCTTAATTGCAGAATTTCTGCTGCTCTGGGGTTGCCCTCATTGCCCAGCACCTTTGACAAAAGAGCCCATTATTGTCTATATGAAATGTCCGTAATTGTCTGCATGAAATGTCCATTATTGTCTGTATGAAATGTCCACAATTGTCTATATGAAATGTTTCTTCGAAATTTTTTCTTTGAAAGGCAACATATGTACGTAATTAACCCCTGGACAGCTCTTAAGACTGTCCCTCTCCCCCAGTAATATTGTTAAATTTAGAAAAGCTGCCTTGATGTTTAACTCCTGCAGAGAGCTGGGCTGATGTCCCTTGCCTTGGCTACTAAGAGACGGCAGGGAGAGCAGGGTCGGGAGCTGAGATTCACCCCCATCCTGCTCCATCCCACATGGGAGCAGACAGAACGGACCCCGCATCACACAGGGAACAGAGGGACCACAGTCCCTAAACCTCCTCTCTTTCCCTTCCAGTAGTTCCATTCCAAGGAACGTCATTAGGAAAATGGTTTTTCTGAGACAAGACACCACTAAATCAACATTTCTTCCTAAAGAATCCCAGCATTCCACGGAGCTCCTGAGCTGGGCCTACCTCTGCTTCACATAAAGGAGCCATGTTGACATGATATATTTAGACTTGTCTAATGTGTTTGACTTAGCACTGCACAACATTCTGATTAAAAACAATTATCGNGGGACATCCCACTGTCCTGCCCAGTACAGGAACTGGGGGAATCGGGTGTGGGACAGCTGGGCCAGACTGCCCATGGGGACATCCCACACGTCCTGCCCAGTACAGGAACTGGGGGAATTGACTCTGGGCATCGTGGCATCGCTCAGGGGATTGTGGGCATCCCTTGTTTTTGTAGGGTTTTGTATCTCTCTCCCTCTCCTTTTTGCTACAATTTAATTAGTAGAAGCAGCATATTTTGTTTTGTTTCAATTATTAAACTGTTTATCTGTCTTTATCTTGACACATGAACTTCTCCATCTCCTTTTCTCCCTCAGTTCTGCTGAGGCAGAGGATTGACAGAGTGGCTCAAGGCCAACCCACCTCCACTTCCTTTCTGAAAAGGCACAGAGCAACTTGCTGATGTGGAAAACTCAAGGTAATCATGGTATTATCTGCTTGGAATGAAGATTCTCATGTGCTTTGATTAAAGCCCATGTGAGGAAACAGCTTGAATGAGGCACAGCAGACATTTCCTTAATTTAACAAGCCAAGGCAGGATGAGATCCAGTTAATTTTGCTCCAGCTATAATGACTCACTCCAATTGAAGTTATGGCCCCGCAGGTCAGTGGAAAAATAACTGCCCTGTGTTGACTTTGAGCCAAAACACAGTAACTCAGGGACTGAAGGCAGGGTGGAACCTGTGGCAGAAAACTGGAGCCAGCAGAAATTCCTGTCAGGTGCTAAAATTTCACACAGAGACCTGTAGCAGAGTTTCCATTTTTTCATTTTATCATCTTATTATCTGTCCCAGCTCCTACCACAAAATATGCTCAGGATGCAGGAGTTACCAAGTGACACGTTTTGACCTGGATTGTGCTGGAAGTCACATAGATGAAAGTAGAGTTCCCTTCTGGTGTAAAAATTCCATGAGGCCGAGTGAGATCACAGCCTGTAATGACAGTGCTCACTGTCTCCTAGCACCACAAGTGATTAGAAGCAGAATTATAGCGTGGTGATTTCATGTCAGAGGACAATGCTTTATTAGAGTTTGATTTACTTGGTAATTTAAGTACGCTGAATCAGAGCAGGGGAAAGTGCTTTAGAAGTAATTTTTTCGTTAGCTCAGTTATTTTTGTATTGTTCTGTCTTTATTGTGACCTTCATCAGGGTGTAAGGGATCCTGGAAAACAGGAATAGGGTTTTTTGAGCTATGTTTCACCCAAATATAACACTGGTGAAACAGCAGTGTGCCAAGGGGGCAGAGAAGGTCTAAGGGACGTGGAAAGAAGCTGATGACCTAAATCTGAACATGGAATGGGTTCTTTTCCTGATTCCCAGGAAGATGATAACAGCTCCTGTTGATTACTAGCTGGCCACGGTCGAGTCACATTTAATTACTCAAATGGGAATTTACATCACTTCATTTTCCCATATACGAGGTAAAACTGGTCTGATTGAGGAATGCAGGTCCTGCAGAGAGTCCAGAGGAAAGAATTAAACACCTCCAAAGGTGATACTCCTGTCTTGGGCCCCAGAGAGAGGTGGGATAACACAGCTTCTAGAAATATCTGCGTTACTGCAAATAACGAGGTGCATTCTGATTCTGGCTTTGAGACTTCAGCAGAAGAACTGTTCAGAGCTGGCGTGGACAGCCCTGTCCCTCTGCCTGTGGGTTCTCGTTCCCTGCTGCCCATTCAGCAGCCCCAGCTGCCTGTGGATGATCCCTGCCCTCCCCCCTGCCCCAGGGGTGGGATGGAGGGATGGAGGGATGGAGGGATGGGAGGGGGGGTGGGCAATAATCAGAGCAAGATGAGCAGGCAGGGGCTGCTGCTCAGGAAATCTTTAACTTCCCATTAAGACTAATTTATGCTTTTTTCACAGGCACATCACTTCCACGCAAACACATCCTCTGCTACTGCATTTTCTGTCAAATTAACCCCCTAGAACCGCACCCTGGGAGGTACCATTGGTGTTCCTGCAGCACTGTGACACCACCTCTCAGGGAATGCATTGCCCTTGGGGACCCCAGGGGTTAGTTAAGCAGCATTTCCGCATGTTTGATTACCAATTTGAGTTAATTAATGGGCTGCATGTGGTCTCTATTAAT
This sequence comes from Mystacornis crossleyi, assembly GCA_013400655.1. Lineage (NCBI taxonomy): Eukaryota > Metazoa > Chordata > Aves > Passeriformes > Timaliidae > Mystacornis > Mystacornis crossleyi. The sequence continues at coordinate 39,963 of VYZQ01035045.1, read as the reverse complement.
TAGAGCATGCTCAAGCCTTGATAAAGTGTGTGTCCTTCTAGCACAGCACAATGGATTCACAAAACCCCTACAAACTGGTTAATTAGAGGTGCATTAGGATTTCAGGATTTAAGGGAAGAGGAAAAAAAAGATAAAATACCTTTTTTTATTGGTTGTAAAATGGTTCTAAGAAAAGCCTTCCGTGAAGTGAAGGTAAGTATGGGGTTTCTTTTAAAGATGAAATGATTTGGTGGAAACAATTTTTCCCTAGTTTGACAGCTTTGCTCTGACTGTATTATCTGTGGGAAGAACAAGTTTAGGATGGAAAAGAAAAGGCAGGGGGACACATCGCTTCAGTGGAGGGGAGGGAAGACACTAAACTGTCGTTGCTGTTTCCTTAAATTTGATCGTCAGCTCTACCCAGCTGCATAAACTCCCTGTGAGGGCTCAGCTCCCACTTCTCACAGCCCCAGCTCCCATCAGAAATCCTTGTTTTGTCCTACAATTAACATTTCCTGCTCATTCTCCTTGCTTTCAAACCATTTGATGCTGCCCTTAGAGGCAAACCCTGCCCAAACCTGGCAGCAGGGCTGTGCTGCCCACACTCTTCAGGCTGAAGACCACACGTTCGAAAACAGAGACAACTAATTAACCTTTCACTTTTAGTGTGTGTTTCTTTATTTCGATTTACCTGCCATTAGAGCTGAGAGCAGGATTGTCAGTTCATTCTCTGGGTTGGTGCCAGTTTGGCTCCTGCAAAGTTCCTGTGGTTGGTGTGGGCTCCAAGCAGCAGCTTCCCAGTGAATATCTGTGTTGCATCCATAGAAACTTCCACATTTTTTTCTATTTGTATTGATCCAAACCCTGAAGTTCTTTGCCCTTATTCTGGCAGAGCTGCCCTCACAGCCTATGCGAATTTAGGTCGAGCACAGAGAAGGCCTTTGTTCCAATGGGTTCCATAAAATTCTAAAAAAAATAATAGCACTGAGCACTAAAGATAAAGGTTAATATATTTGCTGTTTACACATACATAAATTATATATATTATTTAATAACATTAAAATTTGATGAGCTCTGTGGAACTGGCGATGTTTAAATGAGAGTTTTGCTCTTCCCCTCAGTTATCTGGAGCACGGAGTCCTTCTGCACCATTAGGAATCGTGTGTTTACACTGACTCCCTGCAGCACCGGTTGAACTCTTCAACTACTCCTCTCCCAAAGATGAAATCCTGTGGCATGGAAACTCCAATGCAATGGTAAGCTCAAATACCCACGTGAAACAAGTATCAAAGCAGATTAGAGTATTTGCTCAGCTATTGTCTATCCAAGTCATTTTGCAGGACGCAAAAAGCAATCAGCTTCGTTTTAGGTGTTCTCTTTCACTTAGCAAGCATCTTGATTAAGACAGATGCAAATGCAGCTCTGGCTATGTTTAAAATGATGGCTGAGCATGATTCTTTTAATCTAAGGCCTCATTTAAAATGACTGCAGGAAATGGAAGAGTTGCTGGGGGAAAGGCAGTATGTGCTGTGTGGATAAATCATTTGACTGGGTAGACAAACAGCCTTCAAAAATAAAAAAAAAGAGGAGAAAACCAGGAAAAAAAGGCAGCAAAAAGGAAGAATTAAAAAAAAAAAAAAAAACTAAAAAAAAACCAAAAAAAACCCTGTCACCTCAGTAGCACCTAAGATTGCTCAATATTTCTTCCAACAAAGCAGGAGGAATGATTCCCAGCACTGTTGAATCAAACTGTCATAAAAGACCTTTAAGTGCGTTGTAAAAGCAAGATCAACTTTTCCAGTTCCCTGCAGAAACAAGCATCAGCCTCGCAGCACAGCAAATTCTCCTGCCCGGACTTCTCTTCCTTAAACCTCCCTGGAGTGTGGCCAGCAGCGGGACACACACCTGAGCCACGTCCCCTCTCCCTGTTGTCATCCTCCCCGCTCACAGAACACAGCGGTGTTCAGAGGATCTCATTCCTCTGCGGATCCAGCTGGGACACGGGGATTTCTCCCTCTTCCCTGGACTAGAAGGGTGGGAGGGACCAACAGCGATTTAGAATTGCAAGGGGGACAGTGAGGGGAGATGCGAGTAGGTGTGGAAGAGTTAATTTTGTGAGCTGAGAGCTGGAGCAGGAGGCAGGAGCACAGAGCGGCGCTTCCCAGTAGATGGCTCCGTGGTATTCCAGACCCTTGCTTGGTCTCCATCAAACATTTTAACTCCGAGCAGATGCTCAGAGCTTTGCCTTTTCGTTCGGGCACTGGTGTCACGCTGAGGTCTCTTTTTTTTTTGTTTTATGATTACTGCTTTTCCCTCTGATCATAACACGTGAAACGCCAGCAGAAATTTCCACGGTGGAATCCCAGGGCACGGAATAATCAAGCCCTGGGCTGAGTGGGGACCAACATCTGATCCAGCCCTGCTGAATTACTGGCTGCACATCTATCCAGATCAAGTTTAACAAAGCCAATTAAAGCCTTCAGTGTAACATGAGGATACTTCACAAATGGTATTCCCAGATTGAGAATTTTTGTTGTTTTGTTGTTTCTGTTTTTTTTTTTTTTTTTTTTTTTTCATAGGGCACAATACGGGATTGATGAGTCTTGTTATTTTGCCTATAAAGAGAGGTCTTAAATGCTCTACAAAAGCCTGCCAAGTGCAGCCATTCAGTTCTACGGCACAGAACCAGATGAGTTTTGCTCGAGTTATAAAACGCATTAATTCAAGATTATACCCCTGTATGCTGTGGAACATATGTAGGTACAGCACAAAGCTGACAATTTGTCAGGCCCTTTTCCAAGCCCTTTTCATGAAGAATGAGGTCCCATTTGGATCAATTACAAGTGAATAGGCATCACACACTGAAAATCATGCCTTTGTTGCTTAACAGTGCAAAATATTGTTGGTATAATTATTTTTGTGTAGTCCTCTTGCCCTGTGGCACCGATCCAAATGTGATTCCAGCTCTACCTGGCTCTGACCCAAGACCACTCCACATCAGGCCCTCAGGATCCTCATTCTCTCATTCAACTGACTATGACCAGTATCTGTGTGATTTTGGTTCAACATAGACTGGTACGTGCAGGGAAATCCAAACATTTTTCCAGTGTCAGTGGTGTTCTCCAAAAAATTGCTCACATCTCCTGTGCCATGCCAGTTCTTCATGGATTTCTCCTTTGTTCTCCTTTTTTAAGCTCTATATTCCTGAATGCCTTTATGTGACACTATTTCTCCACTTTTGCCCCTCATATTTTTGGGTCTCTTTGATCACTCTGATTTTAAACCCCTGATTACACACAAGCAGCCAAACTACCCAGCTTTTCTCAGAAATAACTTGCAAGAAATGCCTCTTCATGCTACACAACATAAACAATTGCTAAAACATGCAGATCAGGAAAATTAATGATGTGTAATACTACAATGTTTTAAATGTCTTAATTTAGTTTATAGGCACTCCAGAAAAAAAAGTAAAAACCCCAACCCACTTAGGGAGCCAAGCAGCAATGATGTGAGTCTGCTCTAGCTGAGTAATCACCTCTTGGTGATGAATTCTTAAATATTAATTTGCTGTGTGCTATTCATCATGTGCAACAGTGAAAGCAAGGCAAAATCAAGGCTCTGAAAGGAGAGAGTATATTTTTTTTCAGCCAAGGTGCAGAGTTGCCAGTTCTTTAGGCTGGCATGTGTCCCTCCTGATCCATGCTCATGATCCATCCGTGGATCTGACCCAGCTCCCAGAGCCTGTTTGCTGGCAGGGGAAGGGCTGAGGTGACATCCCTGTGTCCTTCCTGAGGTGCAGGAACCAGCCTGAGGTGCTGCTCGGCGGGAGCGGGTGGGAATGTCTCACGGGCTTGTCCATGTGCTCCTGAATTGCTGCAGCATTCCTTGTGAGGTGGCCAAAGAAATGCCGATGGGTTGATTTTTGCCCTCAGCAGAGTCGGTGGAGGGGTCAGGGGATACCTCTGCAGAACAGCTCCTCTGTGATGGGGTGTGTTTGAGAAGTGCCGCAGATCAGAGATTTAGACCCAGCTAAATTCAGCTGAGGGAGGTCAGACACTAAAGGTACTTCAGCTGCAGCCCTACAACGACCCTGATTTCCTCTGTCTCACAGACTGCATGGAGAAAACCCGAGTATTCAACACGGAATCCTGAAATGCCATATTTATAATGGATCTAAGGGGATTCCTTATGCTTTTCCACTTCAGCCCTTTGGACTTCGTCCCTTCCTTGTCCTATGAGAGAGGCAATCAGTACCTAAGACAGATAAGCAGAAGGGAAAAGTGATTTGTCTCATACACCCTGAAAATAAAAGGATCTGATTTGGAGAATTTTCTCCTGTGCTGAGCAGTATTGGTTGGGTCAGGGGTATTTTAATGCACAGCTGCTTTGTGCTGCTGTGGATCTGGTCATGCTGTGGTCACTCTTTACTGGGGTCATGCTGTGGTCACTGGGTTTGCAGATCTCTGACTTGAGGGAGAGGGAAACGTCAGCCCTGGTGGAAGTTTCTTGTTCTGCTCTTAAGAAGTTTTCTACAAGTACCCCAGTGTGCTTAAGACATAATCCTAGTACACACTGGGGTGGAAATCAAAAGGAAATCTGCTTTTGCTACTTATTGGTGTGGTATTATTGAGAAGTGATTTCAGCCACTCAGGGCCTCAAGGGTCCAATTAAAGTGGCAAGTCTCCACTGAGCCTGTGATGTTACAACACTGAGTGGCAGAAATAGGAATAAAAATCACTCCGTTGTCTTCCTGTTAAAATGTGTCCATTTGACAGGAGAGAGGCATCAGGGTGGGCATTTTCTTTCACTTGGAAAGCAGTGGACACCCAAAAGTGGGCAGAGAGAACGCTCACTCATTTATCTTTCACAAGGGTTTATCCAGTAGTAAAACAGGGATAATTCCAGCTACATTCTTGCAGGATTTCTGTGGAGTGCAGGAGTTTTCCAGGGTCCTTCACAGACTTCCTGCAGCGTTTTCCATGGTTTATAACCCAAGCTATGAATCCATGGGTAGGGGGTGAGTGTTTCCAGCTCTGTACCAGGTTTGGCTCTCCTCCCCTTCAGGATGCTATGAAGTTGATGACAGAATTCCAGGCAAAGTCTCCAGGAAAAGTATCTTCACACGGGCTCAGATTTCACATCTGTGGCCTTTCATCAGAGCATTCCTGTCCACTTTGCTTGTGCATACCCTGTCTGCTCGTGCTTCCCATCCCAAGCCAGCGAGAGCATCCAAGATTCGTGCCACAAATCCATTCTTTTATTAAGGAGCCATTAATGGAGAAGAAATCACATTTTAAACCATCAATTCCTCCAAGAGAAAAGTCTCTTGGGAGCAAAGATTGCAAAACGAGGCAGCACACTCAGACCTTTCACACTCCATGCTCCTTGGGCTGATCCCCCAGGGAACCATGTTTTCCCATCCTGCATCACCCACTTGGGGAGTTGTTTACTTTTCTTTAGCACAAAAATTTTTAAATGATACTTAATCACACCAAAGAGCTTTCTTTTCCTCAGACAAATTGTGTATTTACATACAATTCTCTAATTGCTTACAACATGTTGTCTTCCAAGTGTAACACCTGCTTGGGGAGGCTGCTAATTTAGATATAACAAGATAAACGGTGGAGTTCTGCATTTTGTAAGGAAGGAAGAAGAAAAGCAATTTAAAAAATATAATTAATTAAGATTACATAATAATAGGGATAATTTTTTTCATATTCCATAGCAGCTTTTGTAGAAAATGATTTATTTTCCTACTGAAGAAAGGAAAATTTCTAGGAAAATTTGGCTTCATTATAGGAAAGAAATGAGAAAGAAAAATCATGCCTCCTGTTTAAAAATTAGAAACCCTTAAGGACATGCAGTTTTACAGCCAAAAAAAGAGCCTACTTCTTGGCATGTGAAGGTCAAGGAGGAAGAACTCTCTTCTCCCACTGCCCCTTTGCATCCTCGAGCCTTTCTTTGCAGCTGCCGCTGTGCCCACCAGAGTTATGATGGAATTCACTGAGTTTTCCATCACTGCTTTTTGCTTTCTTTCCCTTTCCCACCCCTCCCTTCAGAGACCTCTCCAAAGTATTTTCCTTCTATTTGAGGCCTCCTGCATGGTACAGTGGGGACTAAATGTTCTTTGAGGCTCCAGAGGCAAGGCTGGGTAATTGTTGGCAGGTAGAGCTGTGTCTGTCCTGGTGAAATCTTGCAGTTCAGAGTTGCTCCCTTTATTGACAAAAATGGGTTTCCATTGCCCTTATTCTGCTCATCTCGTTCTGCTCCGTGTGTCACAAACTGAAAGGAATATTTGGTTCTGGTTGCAAAAATGCTGGTGGAGATGAAACACAGGGAAATGGCCTGGGTTGAGAAAATCATTTTGATTGTTGCTAACCACATCTTGTGTATTGTCTGAGAGTGTTCCTAGGAAACATCTGTACAGGGATGTTTTGTCATTTTTTTTATTCCTACCATTCAATTTCATTTGTGGCTTTTCTTCCTCCCTAGGATGTAACATTTCTCTTCTGAGTGCCTAGATGTGCTTCGCAAATTACTGTTTTCCCAGACTCATATGTATTTAAATGTAGTTTGTCTCCTTTCTAAGGACGGAGAGAAAATAGGATTCCACTGTGTCCAGGTAGATGGTTCTCACCTCCAAGCTTTTTTTTTGTCCATTCTCTGAGTTTCTGAGTTGGAAACCCAGTTCCCTATGGCTCCAGAAATGTTATTCTCTTTTGCCCGTGGCCTCATTATCTGTTCTTCACATTCTCATGAGCCACAGATCCTCGGCTGTGCTGCAAATCCGCTGCCTCCCATCCTCAACCCCCCAAAGCATTCCCAGCTCCCAGCAGGATCCAGCTGTGCCCATTCCCTCCCAGTCCCACAGCCCACCTGAGCTGTTCTTAGAGGAAATGTGACACAAGCTGATACCCAAACTCAGCCATCACAGAAGGGGCTCTGACTGATCTTTGAGGGCTCGCATACGAGTCTGAGCAGAACCCAGATCTTGTGTTTCCAGCACTCACTTTCACCGTGGAGAATCCCTGTGCCTGTAAAGATGGCCCTGGTAAATTCACTGCAGTTGCTTTGATAACTGTGCTGTGACAAATTGTAGTTATGCCACACAATGCAGGGCTCTGATTGTATTCACAGAATATTTACGGAATTGTGTAAAGTCGCTTCATATTTTTTTTTTCCCCCTGAGGAAGATATTTCATTTTACATCTAGGCCTGTCTAAATCCTACATGAATATATATGGAAGGTGCAGGAGGGGGCTGTGGAATTACAGAGGCTTTTTCTTTGCACTTGGAGTCCATTCTGTGCTGTTAGAAGCAAACAGCTTTGCCACCTGCAGCTATCTGTGAGCCAAAATGAAACAAGCTGATGTTCTCTGTCCTGTTCCAAGCATACAGGTGTCACTGGATGGAAAGTGTTATTGCCATTGGCACGGTTGGTAATGGTGCCAGCACAGAGCCCAAATGGCTCTGTCTGGAAATTGCCCTTTGCTCTGCTCTGGGCAGCCTGGCTGAGCTTGGTCACCAGGCTGTGCCTCGTTAACAGGGAAACAGGTTTTGTTTTAATGTTTCTGCTTCAGCAATGAATATGATTCAGGGTTCATTAAATCACTGGGGTCTGTTTATGGAATGCAAAGGCCTTTAAACAAGGTCTGGAACTCCTTTTCAGGAAAGATACAGAGCTTCATTTGCAAGGTACACCAGACTCCCTCCATCCTCACCCATCTTCTGGTCTCTGACAACCTTATTATCTCCATTTTTTTAGAATAATAGAATAGTTTGGGCAGGAAGGGGCTTTTAAATTTCCAACCCCCCATGTAATCAGTCTGGAAATCTTCAGCTGGCTCAGGCTGCTCAGAGCCAACCTGACCTGGAATGTTCCACCGCCTCTCTGAGCAACCTGTGCCAGGGCCTCACCACTCTCATTATAGAAAATTTCTTCCTTATATTCAGTCAGCACAACCTGTTGGAATTTCACTGTGGAAAAGATTCAGCACTGCTGAAATGCAAACCTTTTTTGGGGAATGCATTTGCTAGTTTTGACATTTCAGATCTAAAGTTGAATTTCATTGGTGTGTTCAGCCTGTTCACAAAAGGAAGCAAGGCAGTGATTGCTCCTTTGCCTGCTTTATCCATCAGTCAGGATTCCTCTGAGTGTGAGGGCAGGAGGTTTCCATGTTGACAGGACACAAAGTTTTAGTCATTAGTGCTTAATCTGCCTTGCCTCACTTTTGTTGTCTCCAAGATTCAAAGCATTTTCAAATTACTTTGTGATTCCTGCCCTCTACCTCACTCCAAATCTGGCACTCTTTTGTTACTGTCATTATTTTTTTGAAACTTAGAGTTAATTACTGAATTCAGCTCTGAAAACAAGATTTTAGAAGTTTTAATCTCATAACTCTTCTAATACTGTTACTAAATCTGGAGAAAAGTGACCATAATTTCAGCAGCCATGTCAAGGTATTGGCTCTTTTAGTTTTATTGCTGGCTTCTGAGCAGGACTGAGGAGAGAACACAGAGAGAAAGCAGCACCAGCTGAGAATCTCCTCTACCTGAAGTGGGGTCCAGGTAGAGGTGAGGGAACTGGGCAGCAGGGGCTGTGCAGCAGCAAAATGAGAAAGCCTGGCTGAGGCAAGAGAGAAAAAATGACCAGCCATGCAAATCAGGACAGATAGGCAGGAGAAAAACACACACTGAGGCCCTGGAGTTAACAGGGTCTCAGAAAAATCATGTTATCGTTGGGTTGGAAACCCCATGCAATGCGCTTGGCAGAAGGAATTTATTTAGACGTAGCTCCAGAGAATCCCACCAAGGATCCATTCTGACACGTGAAGGCTCTGCACTATCTCCCAGCACACAGGTGGCTTTGGGATGCCACAAGGGCAGGGCAGGTGACGTGCCTCCTTCTCAGGAGCCCCTCTCCCTGCCTTCAGTGAGAGCCGACACACTCTGACAGTGCAAAAGGTTTGGGAGAGGTGGCTTGCCTGGTATGTGTGCTGTGAAGTGAGCGTGTCAAACAGAATATCTGGATTGTTTTCACTGGTCATTTGAGAGTAGTTCCTGCTTACTGCTTTTATTCCCATAAAACCACTTAATATAATTGTGGGGACTGAGCCATAGCAAAACAAGGCACGATTCTGAGTGTGCATGTTGACATCACTGTCCAACTTTGGTCCTTGGCACAAATTTCATTGGCTCAGAATGCACAAACACAAGTCTCAAGCAGCAATCAATAGATCACTAATATGCCATAAAGCAAGCATCAGACATTTACATACGGGATTAAAACTTGTGCTGTGCTACTGCAGAATGTGGACCAACAGTGCTGCACAGGGCATTTATCGGAACTGTTTTCAGCATTGCTGAAGCTGTGACAGGGCTCAAGAAACTGCAGCACAAAAGAGCCACTAAGCAGGAACTCTTGTGTGCAATGAGGGAGTTCCACTCCAGGTTTCACTGGGTTTTGCTGCTGGGTTTTTTTTTTGTTTTATTTGTTTCGTCTTTTAGGGATGACAGTGATTGTGAAAATAATCAACCCCCTCGTCAGCTGTACCCATTTCCGGGCTCTGAGACTCTTAGAGTTCAGTTACTCAGAACAATTCTTTTGGAAGGCCAGTTCTGCGGTTATTTCAGTGACTTAAATGTGTGTGGGAAATGACTGCCGTGCTCCTGACCCCCAGAGACATCTGTGACTCAAACCTTCCCATTTATGATATGATTATTGGGGCCTCATGGTTTTATGGTCTGGATAACACAAGTGGGATGGATCACATGGGACAGGATCAAATCCATGTTAACAGAACCACAGCACTTTGCACAAATCTCAGCAGGATTTGGATCGGCTCCTCAAAAAGAAAAAGGAGTTTCTCCATTTGCATGCAGAGTCCCCATCTCCCAAACTGTGCAGCATCTCTTGGAAGTATTTGTAAACACTTCAGCACCTTCATTGCTATGCTGCTGCCTGTCCGGTCCTTCACAGAAATACATTCTGATTCCCCATTTCTGCAGGGATCTTTGCTTATCTTCTTTCAGCTGTCTCGGCCTTCAGGAAATTGAAACAGAAGGGCTCAGACCCCCTGCCAGAGATTTTGTTTCACAGTGCTCTGGTGCTCTTTATGGCTGAATGATGAATACCAATTTAATTATACTTGGGAGCTTTGGCTGAGTTTTCTTTTGTTAAGTCAGAAGTGTGGAAATGATTTCCAGCTACTGTTAAAAAAATGTTACAGCACTACCATAAAATACAGAATTTCCACTGTACATGGCTTGTTCTACAGCCCTTCTAAACTGAACTCAATTAAGCTGCACGTCTCCTCTCTTGTCAGAGATATAAAACTGCTCCAGTCACATGTGGGATGTGGTAATGCATTAAATCAGGAGATTGTCAATACCATGTCCTAAGGTGCCCTTTGCTGAAGCTCCTTTTAAATTAGTGTGAATGGCTGCAGGTGTAATAAATACATCTCTATATTTAGGACATTTATTATGGAGTGGAGCCAAGGGTAGGCCACAAGGTGAAGGAAAATATTGCTGCTTTAAGCCTCGTGAGCAATGTTTGTGAGCAGAGATGGATAAATGAGTATGATCACTATAAAATTTCTTTTGTGGAATGGGTGAGGATCCTTTATGCAGACAGATTTTGTTTGAATTTGGTCTTTCTGTGGAAATATTACAGACAGCATATGCTTCTGAAATAAGCTGGTGCATTTCCAGAGATTGCAGTGAAGTTTCGTCTCTTAAAATTGGCGGAAAATTCGAACTAGTTTTGGGAAAAGAAAAACAACAGAGCGAAGCAAATAAGAACCTGATGCAAAATTCCTTTAAATTCTCAGTAAGTCCCAGTGACCTCGGTGGGCACTTCATGAAGCACTAACATTATTCATAATACCTGCTTTTGAGTACTTTTCTCTCTCTTATTGCTGCTTCTTTCCCCACACCCCTTAAAATTTACTAAGCAACACTGGTATTGAAATGGTATTTCCTAATATATGTGCTCTGGCTGACAAAATGTCAGCTGACTGTTAAACAAACAAACAAAACAAAAAAAAACAACAACAACAAAAAAGGAAAAAACAAACAAGAAAACCACACCAAAAAAAAGAAAATTTATTTATTTCTCCCTGCAGAAGTGGGAAGAGATGAAAGACCCCATTGTCAGCCACCTCTCAGAGCAGGTAATTAAGGAGCAGCAGTGTACTATTCACATTCAGAGCATAATTCACTAAATACATACTGCATGCTCACCTTCCTCAGCTGGTAATTACACACAGATGCAATCAATAGGTCTTTTTCAACATTTTTACAAACCTCATCGAACTGCTAAGAAACCTCGAAGGGGAGCACGGTCACCCCACACACTCTCTGCTCAAGTGGGTGTGATTTTACCACACCTCACACCCTTAAATAAATAAGTAAATAGAAAAAAACAGAAAAACGTGTGGACAGAAAGGATTTGTGTAAGGAAAGAATTAAAAATTCAGCATGATTTCAATTATAGGCAAGTTCCTCAGATGTCAACTGTTAAAACAGTGCCCATCACTTCCCACAGGGATGTGGGAAGGTTTGGGGCGGGTGGGGTTACTCTGATTTAGAGGTGTGAGGCAGAGCATCCCTGTGCCTGAGCTGCTCTGCACTCACAGCACCCAGGGGATGAAAGTGTTGAGGAGGAGGAGACATGCAAAAGGAGGTTTCCTTCCTCCTCCTCTTGAGTTCAAAGGTGTCACTCAGAAATGCCATTATTTGCTTGAAGTGTGGGGGCAGCAATGTCTGTGCAAACCAAAATATTGTTTCAACAGCATTTTAACAGCTGTTGAAACACGACCAACACTTGTGGTTCCAGCCACAGTTTTCCCTCTGCGCTCTCAGACAGCATCAAACACGACGCTGTGATTACAAGAAGTGTTGTTTGCTTTTCTGAGTGGTGTAGCAGTTTGTGCCACCAGAGATACCATCCAAATCACGGGGGAAGTTCTGGAGCGAGCAGCAGATATTTCTGAGAACAAGCTCAAAGCCTGACATTAATCGACTGTGCAGACTTCAAGCAGAGGGCGTGGTATGAAAGTGCCCCTCACAGTATCAACACAGTTATCACTTAATGCTCCAAACACAGCTCTCGCCTCTCCTGTGCTGTCTCTCTGCCTCAGGAACAGGATGGCAGAGCTCTGTCTGTCAGCACTGTGATCTTTAGTGGACAGGGAAAGCTCTCAGATCCCTCATGGTGCAGAAAAGCTGAAAGGTGTAAGAAGTCCTGGTGACCCTGAGCAGACCATGAGGGAATGATTTGGGGCGATTCACATTTTGCTACGGTTTTCCTTCCCACAGTTCTGAAAGTCTGTAGCTTCCTTACCACTTACTTGGTTTCAAAGAGAACGAGGAATTTTCTCACCCTCTACTTCATTTGCTGCAAAATTGATAAAAAGTTGTAGCTAATGGGAGTCTGTGGAACACAGATGGATGAGGCACTGGGAGAGGCATCAGGAGCTCTAACACTGATTTATGGGACAAGTGGCTTGGGGCCACATGCAGTAAACCACTTGAGCATCATTCACAATCTTTAAATTACATCCCCAAAGTCTTCCAGCTGAATGCTGGAGTCACCAGGCTGTGCTTTCTGCCGCTCCCATTCCTGGCTCACTGAATCTTAAATTCCTCTCTGCAGAGGGCCTAGCTTTAGGAGGACATTTGGAGGGTAGTATTCATTTTGTGACAGTCTTTCCTCCTCTGAATTCTACACTTTCAGACCCTTTCCCAGTCCCCAGGATACAGTTTTTCTGGGAAAACTCATTGGGCAACATCTTTGGAGAAAAGCCCTTGGGGAGATCAACTGGAATGTTGGTGGACACCTGATTTCTGCACCTGGTCATGCTGAGTTGTGAGTGGGAGCTGTTCCTAGGCCAGGGGCTGGAAATTTTATTTTTCCCAAATTATAGGTAAGGATGGTGTTAGAAACTTTTGTGAAGATGGGGCATAATGCATCTCACAGGGATAAGATGGTACCAATCAAGGGACGAGCAGTACCATCGCTCTCTGAGAGGCAGAGACTACACTGGCACCGGGTTGCACCAAGTTAAAAATTGTGCCGAATGCTGTGTTTGTAATTGTGTGTAAATTGTTCAGCCTGAACTAGGAGCAAGAAATGCCTTCCTCTCAAAAAAAGATGATTCTGCACCATATGCTATGAAATAGAATTTTCAGGAGCTCAGTGAAATTTTGAGTAAAAGCTGTATTACCTCTGTGAAGGATGGTCCTAAAGGACAGCGGGAGGGAGCAGGAGTGTACTTTGTGCTGAGGTGCTTGCAGTCTGATTCAGCTCCATTTCATAATCTTCTATAATTGGATGTAGTTTTTCTCCATGTCTTGAGCGCTCATTTACCTTTGGAAAGGATTTTGTGCTCAATGGGTGGAAGGTGTTCATTAAGCACGGAGTATCACTTTGTTTAGCTGCTGATTGAGCTGAGGGCCTTGTGCAGGTTTATAGCAGAGCATAAACCAAGGCAGAGAGAAAGAAACAATCCTTCAGTTCAATTAGAAATGGAGAGAGGCGCAGCTTTGCTGCTGAGTCACTTGAACTCTATGGAATGAACCTCATTTTCTACCTCTCTGTGGCAGAGCAAGGACTGATGTTGCTTTCTTCTAAAATACACCTAACCACATCTAAAATACACCAGCCCCAGAGTCTCCTCTAGCCTCCTTCATCCCAACCATCCCAAACTGTTTTGAGACTTTGTAGGAGAATCATTCCTCATGGGAGAGATGGTGGCAATTGCTCTCTGTGAGCAGGACCAGTCTGGAGTGTCTGAGGCAGGTGGGTGGTCCAGAATCTCAGAGCTACCCAAGGGCAAAACTGAGCCCAGTGTTCAAGAATAACAGTTAAAGAGTGCTTTAGTGCTCCCTAAAGAGACCTTTGCAGGTGTGACAGGGATTTGTTTCTGGGTGATGCCCACCAGACCAGCCAGAAGGGTGAGAAATTCTCCCAAGGTGTTAGTGGCACAGGGTCTGACTTCAAACTGGAGCAGCAAGCCAGCTATGGAGCAAGGACAATCCCCACTGCTCTGAATTGCTACAGGCCAGGCCCCAAATGCTTTTTTCTGTAAAATGTTTCTGAACTGAGCAGCGATCCCGTTCTCCTCACGCTGGCTGCGTGGCCGCTGAGCCGCCAGCCTTTAATTTGCTATAGCTCATCTCTCCCTGTCACATCTGCACATCCATCCAGCACGCTGAAGTTTCCTCATTTCGCTTTGTTTCCCTAAAAGCAGCCAGCCATGAGCTCACTGATTCAGACAGACTCTTTTAAGGAACTCCCTTCCTCTGCTGCTTCTATATTCAACCAGACACAAGGGTCAGTAGTTTTCCACACCACCATTTCCTCCTCATCCCCTGCTCTGCTTCTTGCAGCCTGGGCCAATTTTTCATTAAGGAGAGCTCAGCAGTAGAAAGAACACATGAGGCAGCAAAAGCAGAGTGTTTTTTTCCGTTTCTCACTGCCATATGATTTTTTATTTTGAAACATAAGCACGACACGTGGCACGCTGTTCTTCAAGCCACTGAATTGGTGACTCTCCTCTCTGGTTGTTGTCACCAGCAATCACAGACTGGGGAAAGACAGTCTCTCTCTCTCTCTCTCTCTCTGATCCTTCCTAGGCAAGGTAAGAGAAGCCTGGAAGATTATTCATCCCCTTCTATTCAGACAGTCTCATATGATGAATTTTATTTTTTTTAGAATACAAAAAAATTTTAAAATTTGCACCGTCAGGAGCCTGTCTAAGCACTGCCATTTATTTCACACCTTTAAATCAGAGATGTGTTAATCAATATATTTGCCTTGGATTTGAACTACCACTTTACTGGTTAACCTGGGCTGTTCCCTGAAATGCTCACGTGTGGCTTCATTGAAAAGTAGAACGGCCAGGGTTTGATTATTTTTTGCAGAATTTTAGTCTTCCCTGTGTGAGGATGGCGAATGCTAATCCTTAATGGGGGACATTTCTTTCAAGTAATCAAGTGCCTTCTTTGCAGTCCTTGGGACTGGAGCTTGGCGAGGCTCTCCAGGCCTGGCCAGGTGATCAGAGGGAACTGCATCCCCCAGCAGTGCTGGGATTTGCAGCTCATGAGTGGTGATGTCTGGAGAGGCACCAACCCGGCCTCTCATGATCATCTGTCCCTGTTCCTGCTCAGGTTAGGGGTACAGTGTTGAAATCTTAGTTAAGTAGTGGGTGTCTGAAATGCCAGGGGAGGAATTCTGGTTCCTTCCACAGCCTTTCCACTCCAGAGCCCCCAGTGCTGTGGCACAGAACAAGAGTGACTCTGGATTGTGGTAAATGGCCACACTCTGATTGTGGCAGAAGAAGGAGACACATCTAGAGGGGATCTGCAGTGGGATGAAGCACTGACTCAATCACATTTTGGGACTGCACAGCTCTGCCAGGCTGGGAGGCAGCCCAGGGGCAAAGCCTGAAAATCCGAACGGGAACAGGGATTTCAAATCAGCCCTCACACACTTTTCTGAGGCCTCCTGGAGAACACCCTCCCAGAAGGAGATGCTGCCATGGGAACAGCAAGGAAGAGCCCTTTAATATTCTGTGCATTGAGTAGACCGACTGCTATCCAATATGCTTTTAGGATGGTAGCATTGCTGAGTTTAATGATTAAAGATGCAAAAGTGCAGTTCGGTTCTGTACTTCCCAATGGAAATTAGACCCTCCAGAGATTATGGATAAATGACTACATATCCAAGAAAGTAATTTGAGCAAGTTCCAGATCACTGACCAGAAGAAAATTCAACTACTGAACACAAAGACACGTTTGCAGCCATGAACACTATCTGACAGGGTAACTAGATTATGTCAGGTTTTGCTTACAGGCAACTGAAAGTAAATAAACCTGAAAAATTACTTTACAGTGTATGACTGTAGGTGGTGAAAAATACCACTCATGAAGAATTATGATCCAAACCAGAATTACCTTTATGTTCCTAATCTGCTCTCAAGGCTTTCTTTTTGTCTTTAAAATAATAATAATAATTTTAAAAAAAGCTACAACCTTAATATTTCTTACATGTCAGCTCAGACCCCCTTGGGTTAATACATTCCGCAGTCTTGTTGTTTACTTCTCATTAAGCTAAATGTTTTATGCAAATCATCTGACATAAAGCCAGACGGCCAATCTAGAAAGGCTGTAATTCCATCTGATGAGTTCATTCAACTGAAATCTGTACTTAATTTCCATAATTATACTACCCTATTCTCATAATGTGAACTGATTGCTGCAAAAACACAAAATAACTGAAATGCATTCAGATTTAAAATATGAAAATGATATGTCCCTTTGGGCACAAGAGTTATGTTTTACAAACAGTTTCTCTATTTTCTTTATTTTCTCCAACAAAATATCTCTTTATTTAAGGCTTTGCCAGCCTCATTTAAAGACTATTAAAATGATAAGAGCTATTTCTAACGCAGTGTTGCCTTGCTAGTAAAAAAAAATGAAAGAGGAGAAAAAAGCAAGGGAAAAGAAAAGAAAATTGAGGGAAAAAAATACACCAGGGCATTAATAATTGTATTAATGCATTATGCTCAAAAGCCTGAAGATTGCTATCATCCTTGTCATGGAGCTTAAACTCAGAACAAACTGGCTGTGCTCTTGCTGACAAGTCTAAGTATCTTCTTAATTATGGAATCAGACAAATGAAGTTGTTGCTGCACCAATCAGGCATGAAAAGACCGAGCGTAGCTGTTCTCTCGTGGCTCCAAGCAGCTGACAAGGGCCTGAACCTTCTTTGGGAAGCTCAGGCCTTCCAAAAGTCAGGCTCAAATATCACCTTTGGTTGTTCAGAACCGGGAAGGGAAGCTGTGCTCCAGCTTGGGGTTGGATTTATGGTGGTGTCTGAGGGAATCTTGTTTATAAAGCAGCGTGCCCCTTCCTGCAAGTTCCTAAGGTGACAGCCCTAAAACCTAAGTCACCAAGTCACCAGAAGACCAGGCTTTTATATACATATACGTATATATATTCTTTTTTCTGTCTGGTTGTCTTATTGACAACAACAATTACAGAAAGTTGTACTTAAATGCAGCAACACTCAGGACACCTGATGGGAAGGGCAGGATACAAAAGAGGTGTTTGAAGAGGTTAAACGACATTAACCTGATGGTGTCACCGACTCCCCCCTCTCACCTGTAGAAAGGTGCTCTGATATTCAGAATCGTGTGTTTCCATGAAAAAAACCCCACTCCATTTTATAGTTTTTCTGTCTGCTGCATAGAACTAAACCACTGTTTCCTTGAGTTACTCAGAAAAGCAGTGGCTATTTTTATGTAAAAGTCACTAATTCCTCCCTCAGGCTGAGCCAGTTACCCAAGAACTGCAGTTTCCTTCTCCAGTGTCAAGGGGAGAGCTTGAATATATCACAATTTGTGATGACTCATTTGTCTGTCCCCATGGATTCGTGTTACCAAATCAACTTTTTTAATCTAGGTACACAGCCCTGCCTGGTCACTGTCTCATTAGGAAGCCATGCTGCAGCAGTTCAGCTCTGCTAATCATTGGAACGCCGTGCTTTGAAACCCTCCCTCCTTCTGTGTGGGGGAAAAAAGGCAAAATTGCAGCAGTTTTATTTCTCTTATACTTTTAATCGTTCTCATCTCAGGCATTTCTGAACTTTTCTGTGTGGTAGCTGGTTTCAGGCTTTGCCTGAACCCTGTGTGCTCTTAACTTGCAAGGAGCTGAAAAATGCAGCTCAATTTTTTTAAACCTTCCAGAGGCTTGAGTGTGCAGTAGACGGTGACGCATGATGGATGGTGAAACCAGTTAGATATGCCACACTGCTGTGAGCCTGGGCAGCAATACTGCTGCCGAATTCGACAGAATGCAGGTAATTCTGCTCTTACCATGATGACCTTTCTGGGGAAAGGAAAAAAAAAATAAAGAGAGCAGAATCACGTTCTAGCTTTCTAATAAAAATAAGAAGTAATCCTGTTAAATTCAAGCTCATCCAACTAAATCACTTGAGCTTTATAATATCCCTGCTTTAAATATCCTCAGCTGACTTTGCTGAAATGACAAACACTCCTGGATAAACAGCAGCAGGCCCTGCTCTGTGGGGAGATGGATGGCAGCACCGGTGTCAGTGTTGGGCGATGCAGACTTCCACTCTGGGTCAGAGACGAGTGCGTGGGGCCCCGGAATTTGGGAATTTCTGAAAGAACTGGGGCAAACTCAGGCCTTCTGTGAAGTCGCTCCAACCTCCACTTGCTGGTTTGCTCTGTTTGTGCAGTTCGGCAGAGCCCCTTGCTGGGACACTCAGAAGGAAGAGTGTCACTTACTTAATTGTCACCATCACTTCCTGGAGCAACTGGTCATTCTGGAAGAATGAATCCTCGTTTATTTAATTAGCTTAATGGCCTGGAAGTGTCTAAACCCAAAAGCTCGTGCCAGCTAACTGGAAAGCTCTCTGTGCTGAAAACAAAGGTTGCTCATAGCCTCACGGATTATTAAGTTTATATTTTTTAATCAGAACTCAGAAAAAAAATATTATTCCATAAGCTCAGTCCTAGGAATTATACAGTTGAGAGAAGTCCCTTTAAGAAACTAAATTGCATTTTGCTTCTCTGCAGGAAAGGCTAATGAGACCAGTTTGAAAGGGATGTCATTTGTTCTGAAAAGTGTTGGACATCGTAGATTCCTTCATCTATTGGAGAGAATGACCTAATTTTACTCCAGATGAGCCTGCTTTGGATCCAGCAGTTTGGATTTGTGTGCACTGAATGATTCTGCTTTTGCTGGGCTTATTTGCATGAAGCAATTTGGATGTAGTTTGGTCATAAAAAGGCTCTTGCCTGTATTTTCCTGGAGTTTTTTAGGTGATAAACTATAGTATTTACTTAATAAGGAGTATAAGAATATTTTTTCATTGTCTATGGTTCCCTGGGATTTACCTTGAATCAATCTCAGTGTTTTATTGCAACAGTGTTCACCAAGTGCATATTTTGTTTATATCTCTCCCCACTTCCTTTTCCTGCCACTCAAAATTACATTAATTCAAATGAGTTGGATTTATATTACTCAAAATTTCCATGGGTTGCAGCACGGATTTGCATTCCAGTTGAGAAGAGTAAACCATTAATTGTACTTTTATTGTGGTTACAGGTGCTACCACTTCAATTTACTACACAAATAGCATTGTTTTTATTTTCATCCTGAATTCTCTCTTAATGAGATACCTGTGTGCCTCCCAGAGCTGTTGGTTTGTGATCTGGGGAGTGGAGGGGATGAATCTTCTGGGATCACTCTCTTTCCACCACAGCTCTTCTCCTTCCAGTCCTGTTCCCAGCTGGCTGCTCTGCCTGGAAATACCTAATCCTTGTTTATTCCATTTACAGAGTGCCTATTTAAAGTAATATCCATCACACAATAACAGATAACGTGGTTCTTAAGTCTTATCTGCAGATCTGCTAAATACCAGGCACTGGGAGCAAAGGGAGTGGAATTATCATCAAGGAAATGCCTCAGAGGAGGATTTTCAGATTTTCACTTAGGCACATGCTTCTGCCTCTTTACGGTCCAACAGGGCTTTAAACCCATCCCTTAAAAAGGAGTTTTTAATGTTTGCACCAGGTGGAACTAAAATGGTTAGGTGAAATAAAGAACTAAAGAGAGACTTGGGGGATAGCAGGGTAACAGAGGGAAAATATTTAGTAGGAAAATAAGTATTTACGAACATCTCCAAATATTATTGCATTTTACATGAAGCTCCTCTGGTAACAGCTTAATGTTTTTTCAGGCTAAAGGGAAATTCAGCAGTAGAATCTCTGCTATGCTGGAAGATCTTTCTGTGAGAAGTGGATCAGGGTGGAGAAGGAGGAGGGAAATAGAGCTGCCTCTTGGGGGGAAAGGAATTAAATTGAGGGGCGTGGGTGGAAATCTCCTTTGCAGTCTTACACCAGTTTTACAAACCCACAAATTAATTGAAATGATTCAGGATAGCTTAAACCATTGGAAGGTTTTACTCACTCCTGGTCTGAAAGGTTTCAATGAAAATATACTCTGAATAGTGGCTCAGTAATTGGAATTCATGTACTGGCTACTAATTGAATGCCTAATCAGAATCTATTACTGCAGCTCCTCCTAACAAAAAATATATGTTCTGGAGTGTAATTCGACTCAAATTATCTGCCACGTCCATAGATTCAGCCCCCCTAATCTTCAGAGAAACAACTGTGCAGAGCAAATATTGACACGTGTTGTGCGTGTCAAGCTGCCATCTCCACTGTTCTGGGCTTTGCATGACATTTGGAAAATAAACTTGAGTTTAATTTTTCTCCAAACATCGTATGATTATCCATGCTTGTGTGCTTTACAATTAATAAACCAATAGACTACTAATTAAGTTCATATGCAAAGCGGCTATATCAGGTGCCCATTTCAAGCGTTAGAACCTTTGGAGCTCCCAGAATTTCTCGTGGCCCCGAGTGACGTCCCCATTCGCATGGAGAAAACAGAGTTTTAAAGCCCTTAAAGTTCATGTGCTTCTGCCTAATGGATTTATACCAGACCTTGCAGCGCTGTTACGAAGTGAGCCTGAAGAAGCCTGATCAGCTTAAGCTGCCCAAGTTCCTTGGGATCATCACCGGGGTCTCCATGTGGCTGCAGATTAACTGACACAGCCAACCCCACACGCAGGATTTTAAGGCTTATTATGTGGGTGAAGCCAAACACAGGCCCACTCCTCCTGGTCCTGGACAGTTCACCATGAGCTCCGGGATAAAATGGGAATCAGTAATTATCCCGATTTTCTGCGGCTGGGGCAGCACGAGGAGCGGTTCCCTGAGCGTGCCCTTGCTCAGCAGAGCTGTGCACGGCGCCGATAGGGGAGATCAAGCTCTGCTGAAGCTCTGCTGACACATCCTCGTGCTGCAATCCCTGTGCTAATGCCTAATCCTGCCTGTTCACCCTGCCTCACTGGAATACCTCGCCAGCAGTTTCCCAGTGTCAGAACTCGCTCGGTCTCCGCTGCCTGCAGCTGTACATGAGGCTGCATTGTGCAGAGTGAAGGAATAAACCCATTATCTGCTTAGTCTCACTGCTGACAGTGCGGCCATGAATAATGAGAGCAGAATTTGGTTGTTAATCCTTCATGTGCAATTAATTTCTCTTTCAAGTACATGTTCAGTTCTTCCTTGAGCCCGTGTAAATTACTGGCATCTGTAGCATCCTGTTGCAATTGTTTCCCAGCCCTCCTGTGTGTGGTGGTAGGAATTACCTCCTGTCAGGAGTTTCGAACGTGCTCCTGGCCATTTATTCCACGTCCCTGCTTTTGCATGGATGCAAGACTGAACAGTTGGTGAAAAGTTATTGCCTCTCCATCCTTTCAAATTTCACACCCTTCTGTCATGTCGCACCAAATAATTCTTGTCCTAGCTTGAGTAGTCCCAACTTATTCTATTATTGCTTTTATGGAGAGTTATTAGACAGCTCTGAATTTTTTTCACTTGTAATGTATTCCTTTTGAGATGAAAGAACCAGCCCTATGCCCAGTACCCAAAGTCCTTTTGTAGTGGCTCCTGCTGAGTGGCTCCCTTGTGGTGCATGGGAGTGTGGCTTCACTTTCCTCAGGGCTGAGAGGGCCAGGTCTCTGGGATGTCCCCCTCAAGGGCTTTTAGACTTGCTTTGGCTTCTAAATAATCTTTTTTTCTTTTCCCTTTATTTCTTTGACTTTTATAGGCATCCGAAGAATATTTCAGAAATACTGTTTGTCGCTTTACACAATTTGTCTGTATGCTTTTTGTGGCGTGTACACTTTACCAAATAATTCTTAACAAGAGGAATCATAAAATAATTAGAGCCAGCACTTCCCCCCTCTGTGAATTGCTGAGGAACGTGGTTACTTGGAACCCAGTTGTGTCTCTGAAGATTTTCCTATTATTTGTATTCACTGAAGTGCGAGCAAAATAATGAAAACATGAAATCTGAAACTTATTCTGTTATCAGTCTGAATCATAGATCTCTCTCTACTGTAACCTAGTCCTGGTTATGGATGAAACCAAAGTCATCTAAATTCCAGCTGATCTAAATTTGCAACCCTATCAACAGCATATGGATTTGGGAACATTCTCCTTCGTTTTAATTGTCAGTTCCTGGATATTTGGCTGCCACTGGGACCAACAGCTGTGTTCCGAAACGTAAAACAGAAATTATTCCTTCCCCTTGAGGTGTCCCCTCCAGATTAGCTTTGTTCTGGTTCTCAGTGAGCCTTTGATGCCTTAGGTTTTAATTTTAGATTTTTCAAATCCTATCTTTCCTAGTGTGTAACTGAAGTTTCTTGTAGCCGGTGAGCTGCTGCTCTCTTAGTCCAGACACAACAAAACCTCTCCGAGCTGGCTATTCAAGGACACTCAGGCCCAAAAGGTGTAAACAAGGACCTTTTGAGAGATGGAGAAATTGAAGAAATTACATCATTAGCTAAAGTTTTAATTGGTGAATTTATGCTGATATGCAAATGGACCAAACCTATAAAAGTGGGAAGAACTCGTGACTGGTCGTCCATCTTGGGGTCCTTTTTGGAAGTAGCGGGGGGCTCCCCAGGGTGTACCTTGAAGGCCTCCCAGATAAATCCTGACCTTTATTCCCTAACTCCTGTCCAGTCTCTGTTTCTCTGTAGCCACTCAAGGCATCACCTTCACTCCCTTTTGTGCAGGAATGTTCGGCTGTGGGGCTGTAATGAGCACGATGTTAAGGCCAGGAATATTTCACTTTGATCCTTTGGAGGAATGACAAGCTCCCTGCATAATCGGAATGACTTGGGCAATCAACCTCAGCAGGAGCTTATTTTCTACTTCTAGTTCATTTATAGCCCATACAATATCTCACTGTTCCTCCACTAAGGATCTATCTTCACTTTTATATATATTTTATATGGACTTTGCATTATGGCTTCTTAGATGAGAGTCTTAATGTGAGATCATGCATACATTACCCACATACAAATAAATTATACATGTTCTGTTAATTCTCCTTTTCCTTCCTCACCTTTCAGTACAAACTGAGATCCCAAAAATGTACATTAAATTCCCGCTTAGGGTATTCCCACTTTTCTGATACATTACTTACCTCTGTTTATTGGACTAGAGTGGTGATTAAAATTGGAAAAGATATTTTCATAGTTTGTCTACTTTGGAAGAGAAATCAAACAGAAGGAACTGATTACTGCGTCAATGGAGACAGATTTAGTGTTAGCTTGCAGGAGAGACTGATTGGAATGAGGAATGATTTGGGTTGGTAGCTCGCATTTATGATGGATTATAAACCACAGTGATTTACTGTTTAATGCAGGGGGAAGAACTGTGGCATTTCTAAGCTTTGATTCAGGGAAGGAATGAAATATTCACAGAGTTCTCAGCACACAAGTGGCCCGTGTTATCGTAGTAAAAGTCCCCACAGGTTGTAAGTCAGGCACCAGCCTTGGCAGTAGGTGGGGTTTTGTAGCAACCTGACTTTTAATAGCAGCCACTGGAGGAAGGACGAGTGGGAATTAAGGATGCTGAAGGGAATCATCTGTTCAATGGCTGGGTAATTAAGTACCCTGTTTCTGAACACAGCATTCTGGAGGACTTTGAAGCATTAGAAGGGCTCGCTGCAAATAGAAGAGTGGCAGAAATAGCTTGGAGCTGTGATGAGCTGCAAGCAAAATAGTGACAATCTTGGTTTTTTCTACTGCTCAGGGAAAAAATGAAAGTGGGAGCTATTCACGGATTCCAGGTCAGCATTTCCCGCCAGAGCAATCCTCTCATACCAATAATTGCACCCATCATGAAATGTGACAAGTGCAGGATGACTCTCTCTGGTAGATGCATTTCAGGATGTTAATTAGAATTCCTTAGTGAAGTGCAGCTACACTGCAAAATATTTATCCTCTCAGTGCCCGTGCTGGGGTTTGGATCAAGTACTTGGAGGAAAATAGCATGATTTTTGAGGAAAATAGCATGATTTTGGTGCCTCACTATGCTGTGGCTGGACTGAAGGCTGGTAGAATACTTTCCATTCTCCACTCCCACCATCCCTCTTGAGATCTTATTTAAGTTCTGAAAAGAACTTTCGTCAAAATTGAGTTCAGTCCTTCTCCAGACTTCATTTCTTGTGAATCTTCCACCAAGCAATTTTAATCACAATAGCCAACCCAAGAGTAATTTGAACAGGAGCACATTTGTAACTGTCAGTGTTCATTCCAGAAGCCCTGATCTAGACGTTAAATTTGGGGAAACACAAATATACAATATATTCCGTGCAAGCAGCTGAAACAATTTATATTCTTCATACTGAATATTTGTAAGTGAACACCCAGCCAATAACTATTCAAATGAATTTATTGGAGCTGAAATAATGTCAGAAACTTATGAGCTGTTCATGTACAATTCAGCACAAGGAAAGAAGTGAAATAATGTACAATTGTAGCTTGAATTTCTGTACCCAGACATTCACCCTGGCTCGCTCTCATTTTCTCTCTCTCTGTCTCCCCCCATTAGGAGCAGAAGGGTGAATCCTTTTTGGAGAGATTTTCTCAGTGCCACAGTGCTGAATGTGTGTGATAATATGCAGAGACTTTACTAACAAGAACTCAAACTGACTCCTTGGGCCCGATTCCTCAGTGCTGCACTAATCTGGGTCGTGCGTCTGGTGTAAAAGAGTTCATTTCCAGCCTCTCCCTCTGGAGATGCCTCGGATCGTGATGGGAGAGGAAATCCAAAGCAGTGAGGGTCCCTCCAGGGGTACCTCAGTGCCTGTTTGCCATTTCATTTTCAGCACCGGCTGTGACTCCGAGGAGCAGGAGGGCGTTTTGGGGGAACAAGTTCTGCTCCAAGCTCTCCTCCAAGCCTGTAGCCTGATGGCTCTGGGCTGTGCTCTGGGTTATGCACAGCCAGGGTGGTGCTGGAGGTTCAAACCAGCCAAGTTCAGGGAGTTTCAAACTCAGATTTCACTCCTTCTTGTTTGGAACTTTCTCTGCAGGCCAGCGCTGACCTCCTGTTCCTGTGCTGTGCCATGGGCCTGTGGATCGACTCCAAATGCACTCAATCAAGAGATTTTGGGAATAAGCTCACACAGTGGTTGTGCAAATGGGGGAAAAATGCATTTCTAAGAAAAATGCTGCAGATAGAAAGTGCATTTCCTTCTTGTAGAGCCATTCAGTAGGAAAATGGTCTCCCAGCACATCCCATCGTCCAGCAGCACAATGCAGTCTGTGCACTGCCCTCCTCATGCTCCTACATCTTTTTCCCTGAGCTCATTATCTGGATGGCAGCACTCTAGAATTAAATTTTCAGCCTTATAGAAATACCTCTTACAGCAAGCATTCCTTTTCAGCAGAGTTGCTGAACACCTTTTCTTTCTTTTCTTAGTTTTTTGTGCAGCAGCAGCTACAATCTGTTCATGCAATGGCCCTAATTTATGAAGGCCCCTGTCCTTGCCAGTAGATTGTATTCCCTTAAATTCTCTTTTAAAAGAATAGCTCTCAATAAGGGCCATAAAATAACCTGGTGTCAAACACAACATGGGATTTAGTGGCTTTATTCCCAGCTGTGGTGTCCTTGGTGGACGTGCCAAGGTACAAGCAAACCCCTGTATTTTCCTAAATATCTACCAAAAGCATGCATAAACAGATTCTTCAATACTCCACTTCTCCCCAAAAGTGTAAAGATAGATGTCATTCAGCCCTGAGCTCCTTTTTTGGGTGTTCTACTTCCACTATTCTTTAGCACAAATCGAAAGGCAGATCGATGGTAAGGGGAGAAAAGCTGTTGTGCTGCCTCCCTTTTGAAGCTGAAAAAAGTGAAGGGGACCTGGGACAGTCTCCTCCTGGATTTGAGTGTCCAAGAGTGAGCAAGATGTGAACAGCCTTGGCAGGGAGAAGGATTCTTGTCTCCCCAAACTTTAGCCCTCAGCCCAAAAGAGAGCACTGGAGGGCACTGGCAGAGCAGGAGTGGAAGCCACCTCATTGCAGCAAGAAAATCTTTTTTTGGGAAAACAAGATATTTATGAAATGAGAAAGTTCCAGAAGGCCTTATGCAGGGCCTGAAGACAAAGAAAAAGATACAGCCTTTGCTGTTGATGTGAAAATAAAGTGTTTTCTTTGGTTGGAAATTTAATTTTTGGAACTACGTGGCACAAACCCATCACACTTCTCACATTCTCCACTTTCAAGCACAGATGTTGCAGCCAGGGTTTGTCTGCTAGAGCAGTGTCCATCCCCTAAAGGGAACTATATTTATGACCTTTGGAAAAAGGTGGGCAGGGTGGAAGGTCCTGGAGGGTTAGACCTGATCTATGGCTGCACCTGGCCTGCACTGATCCAAACTTCCCAGGAAAACCAAACATCATGGATTTCTCGCACGCTGCTCTTGCCGAGGAGTGTTTTACTAAAACCCCTCCTGTGCAGACACATCCAGACTGAATCTGAAAGAAAAGTGTTTGACTTCTTTTTGGGCCTCAATCCCATTCTCTTATCTTCCTGTCTTTTACTCCACCAGACGAAATAAAAACTACAAGACATGGCATTTTTATCTCCTCCTTCATCCCCCAGACACCTTTTTTCTTTTCCACGATAAGGTAAATGGAGTGAGCCTTTAAGCACCTCATTGTAAAGCGTCAATTTGAATGCAAGAGTTTCTCTATCAGGCTCTCGAGTGTTTGGGAGGAGATAAAAATCACATTTCTGTTTCTACTCACATTGCCTCTGTTTATATAAAGATTTCATTAGTGCTTTTTGTTGCAGCATCCTCCTGGAAACTCATCCATTCTGCTCTGAATCCACTTGGGGCAGCAAATCTTCTTGGAGTAATTTATTTCCAGGTTATAAATCCTTTGTGTGATTGGGATAGGCATGGCCAGCACTCCTTGTGTTTGTTGCATTTCCCTGTCTCCACTTGTCCTTTGCTTGAATTCCCCCAATTTACCAAGCAGTTTTCTTCATGTTTTTACCAATTTTTCTCTCAAGCAGAAGCTACAGCAGCCACCAATTTTCTCAGTAGTGATTTTATATTTAATTCTGGATCACTGATGAAAAGATTGAATTCTAGGAGGCAGCGATGCACTAAAATTCCATTTTTCCATGACAACCTTCTTTGCAAACAGGTTTGTAAAATCTGCCATATGGCTGGTTATTGATGCACTTAATGTTTATATGAAGATGGTACAATACTAAATTTAAACAGAATATTGTAAATTACACTGCTGTAACATTTCATTTATAGGAATTTAAGTGTTTTACCTCCATAAACTGCACGTGTCATTCTAGTAGGATATGAAATTAGGTTAGTCTGGCAAATCTTTCTTCCACAAAACCCCGGTGACTCACAGCCCCTTTTAATTCTTTATCAGATCAATTCCTTTTCAAATTTTTGATGATAAGCAAGCAAGCTCAAAGGCTGAGTCATTTTACTTGGTCTTCCTGGCTCGACATTTCCACTCTTACATTTTTCCAAAATTTTTCGGTGGTTTGCTTGAATAGTTGAGGTGTCTCCCAAGCCTGTTCTCATCAAACTCTTGAAGGGCATCCATTCTTTCTGATTTTTGATATTCCGATAGACTCTACTGAACATGCTCTTGGAAAGAATTTAAGCCCTATGACTAGAAGGCACTTCCAAGTTCCTTTCACTACCACATAAAAAACTCATAAAAATCAGATTTAAATCAAAAGCCACTCACTTGCTGTTGAACCCTCCTTGCACTTTGTTTTCTTTCTTTTTTCTGACCAATTAAATCAAAAATATAAACATTTGTTTTGCTGAAAGAACTCTTCTGTCTCTCAGGCTTTCCTCCTGCTTGTAAAATTCCACAACACCTGTTTAGAAAGACTTTTGGGCTGGGCTGATTTCAGTAAATTCAGTCTATATCTGTAGTGTTTGAGCTGAAGTCTGCTGGGCACTGGGAATTTAAAAGAAAAACCACAGGAACAAAACAGTTTGTGAAGGAAGGGAGAAAAAAATCTCCTTTGCAAAGGAGAGAGTTCTTTTTCTGCTTTTCCCTGGATACGTTTAATGAGAGGAAAAGGACTCTTGCAGTGACACCTAATTGCTTTTGTTCCTGCATATTCCCCCTGCAAAACATTTGAAGCTGCAGATCTTTTACTGGATTTGAGGACAGTTGTCAATCACTTCTCCCTGACAAAAAGACAAAAGAAGGATCATCAGTCCCCTTAGGCATCAAAAATCTTATATTTTCTGTATTTTTGGGCACGGTATTTTTTAATATTTCCATACACAGACTCTTTTCATACCTCATGTTCCCTCCATCCCCTGTAGGCCTTGCACCACTGGGCCAAAAAAATGTCACACGTTGGACATTTTTGTACTTGCCCAGTTCCATTTCTAACAGGGTAAAAAATACCGACCACTTTACGCATTTCCCTGTTAAGTAGAATGGCAATTTAGATTACAGAAGTCCCCAAGCCTGTGCATTATGGATGTGTGACCTGGCGAAGAAGATAAAATGGGAACCAGATGTGCCACCAGATGTGGCAGAGGATGGCCTTGGCAGGTGCAGAGCTCACCTCACCTGAGCAGACTGATGAGCAAACCCCCACCGTTCCCCTGAGAGCAGGGTGCCTTTCCCCCTGAACCTGAACAGGGTTTTGTTACCAAAGCCTTTTCCACCTCGGTGTACAAGGGCGTTCTTTTCAATCTTTAGTATCGGTCTGGGATTGAGAGGAAAACAATGGTTGCTTTCTAATTGCCCTACTTATTTGGGGTTTGATGTCATTTTCAGTGAAATCTTTCCGAAGCAGCTGCTCCAGAAAGCGAAGTGACAGCGCTGCACGCTGCTCCAGCACAAATCTGTCACTCACACAGGCAGCTGACTGCAAACACGCAGAAGCAACCTCATTCTTCCGTCAGAAACCTCGCTGCTCCCAAGTCCAAACCCAAGATAATTGTTTGGAGAGCTCGCTCTGCCATTTCTGTGCTGCAGTATCGGCCTCGTTTCACCAGGGAAGAATAGAAGTTTTATGGAGCTGGGAAAAAACAATGTTCAAAAAAATTGCTTGTAATTTATAAGTGCCAAATGGCACTTCTACCACCTTAATTATGCCTTGTTTCATTATCCCGGGGTTGGTGAGAGCAGTTCTGATGCACGGATTTCACTTGTGCCTGCTCTAAGGCAGGGAGAGGGGAAGCAGCTCTGTCACAGGGGACACTCCTGAGCAGGGCCTGGGTAGTCCTTTGGGGGAGCTCTGTGTGATGTGCTGGGCTCTGAGAGGAGTTTTGGAACTCTTTGGAAGTGACTTGAACGCTGCTTACTATTCTGTGGGGATGAACCAGCTGAAATTCAGCAGCAGGAATAAATACCCGTGTTCCCAAAGATGCCACTGTGCAGAGCAGCTCAGGAAAGGGGCTGCAGGCAAGAGTCTGCCACAGCCAGGCAAACAGAGCACCCAGCACCATCATTCTGTGAGCCACCGCTGCTTTTCTGGGAGACTGAGCATCACCCAGGCAGGCTCAGGGTTCCTCTCTAATCTGTGATTCTGTCCTGCAAATAACCCCTTGTGTATTTGTGAGGAGAGTGGCACAGCCATTGAGCTCACAAATTTGCCACGCTGATGTGATCTCTGTGCCAGCCTCAGGTGTGTCAGTGCTGCTTGGGTCGAGCTGCGAGGTTTGGGTTTGGAAGTCGGAGCCTGTGGTAGACACAGCCACCGTGAGCCCAAGAGGAACAGAAGCAAGGCAAGGCCTCAGTGGGACCCTTGTGGTGCCAACGAAACTGCAGCAAATCTCCCACTTTATTGGCCCAGGAATTCTGAAAATAGGTCATTAGGCTGGAAGGTTGTGCTTGGGGCCAAAAAAAAAAAAAATTAAAATAATTAAAATAATTTTGAAATTCGGTCAGT
Organism: Mystacornis crossleyi; assembly: GCA_013400655.1. Taxonomy (NCBI): domain Eukaryota; kingdom Metazoa; phylum Chordata; class Aves; order Passeriformes; family Timaliidae; genus Mystacornis; species Mystacornis crossleyi. Next base: position 10,121 of record VYZQ01035045.1, on the reverse strand, counting down.
GAAGAGCTTTGCCCACCAAACTGAGGATGTGTTGGGTGTCCCGCAGGAACTGTGGAGTTAAAGGGGTTCTCTACAGCAGCCTGGCCTTGCCCAGCCCACTGTGCATTATTCTGCTGTGCAGGCTCGTGGGTGAGAGTTTTCAGGAGCTGGGTGTATTTCTGTGGCACTGTTTTAAGAATTCCACTCCTGGCTGTCATAACTCAGCTGAATTTAACCTCACTAACACCCAGCTAGAGAGGAGAACAGCGTTCTGCACTTGCCCAGCCCCTTTGGTGTGTAATGAACGCCTCCTTTCACTCCTCAACTCTTCCCTTCCCCAAACGTTCCTTTTATTTGCAAAATTGAGTTGGAATGTCGGTGCTTCACGCTGACACGCTCCAGTCTCTGACGGATTCATTTCTCCTCTCCTTCTCTGTATTTCTTTTCATTTGTTCTGTATAAGGAAAAGGTAATAACTAAATCAGATTTCCAGGGTTAACCGCTTGTGTGTAATTTATAATTTGAAGGACCTTACATAGTGCTAAATGGGAATAACCCTCTGGGCAGTTTGAAAAGGTTCTCTCATAGAACTTTTTATGATTGTTTCCTGTGCTTGCTGTTGGGATTTCTTTGGCAATTACTTCTTTTTTCTTTTTTAACTTATATTAGCAAGAGATACTGGGGTTTTTTGCTGAATCCTTTCAGTTTCCTGTTAATGAAACACATCCCCTTTTTTGGACAGGAGCCCCAAAACTCCCAAAACTAGAATAAAAAGAAACAAAAATCAAGTATTTTTTCTTTTTTTTTTTTTTTTTTTCAAATTCTTAACTGCCTTCCAGCATCTCCACAGCTGTGCAGCCTCATTTCGATAATGGGCCTTGAAGGCATTCAATGAAAGGTGCTCCAAGAGGGCAAATTATAAAGAAGCTGCAATTTGCAAGGCTACGCTGACACTAACTATTAATTCACTGTGGGAGAGTTGGGGCCTCAGCAAAATGAGATGAAAAACAGTCCTTATAAGTTTCTTTGTACATTTTAAGTTATATCCCTATTCTAGGATTTATTTTTCAATAGCAATTTTCAATTTTTCTTGGAGTGTATAGCCAGGATCCTTTGTTTGCTATTAGAAATTACCCAGGCTCTGTTGTCCCCACAGTTCAGTTTCAAGGAGCAGCTGTAGGAGGCATTGATTCTCTGTGATTTACACCAGAGATGTTTGGGGGGTTTTTTCAGCCCAAATTCTCCCAAATTGAGGTTAATCAATAGGTAATAGTAAGGACGAAGCATTCTACACACTCTTCCAGTTCCTTTAGAAGCCTTCAGTGGTTCCACCCTGCATTTCATTAATTCATTAAAACCCTGTAAATTTTAGGCATAATGGGGAGAAGAGAATATTTTTCTCATTTGCTCTGGGCCTGTCTCATACAAATGACTTATTTGTGCTTACACAGTTCCATTTCTAACAGGGTAAAAAAATATCGACCACATTTACGCATTTCCCTTTTAACCAGAAGGACAATTTAGATTACAGAAATCCCCAAGCTTGTATTATGGATATATGACCTGGTGAAGAAGATAAAATAGGAACCAGACTCTTCCTGGAATGTGAGATGAATCTGGGAGAACAGGTTTAAAACTGGTCAAAGATCTTGCCAGCATTCACTCCCTTACAATCCTCTGTTTCCTCCCCCTGTGAAGGGCAAGGGACCTATTTTTGGGAGCTGCTTAGCACTTGCAACCTCCTCTGTATTCCCTGGGTTTGAAGCTGAAAAGTGAAATTCACCTGTACATTGATAGCAGCACTTTCATCCTATTTAATGGGTCTCCTGTATAGGAGTCAAAAAAAGCTCAGAAAATATGTCAGATTAACTTTTCAGTAATGTGTATTAGAAATACCACAAGGAAATCTGCTTACTCTTAAGGTAGAAAGCTGCAATTCCAAAACATTTTTAAATTTTTTAATGAGATTTCCAGCCAAGCTCAGTATCTCCAAGATTTCTGCCTTAATTTATCCACAGTCTAAACTTCTATAAAGAATAATTATAAAGATTTCATTAATATGATACCATACACTCCCACATCCCTTAGCAGGGGTAGAAGACAAGACTCAGGCCTGAATAACCCATGATTTATGGATAGTCCTTCAAGTCCTGTCTTTCCATAAAATTCATCCTTAATTGGGCTGTGTGTTGTTGTTATACCCATCAGCCAAATAAACTGACACATAGCCCCCTTGTCATGATTTAAAAATTATTATTAATCTCCTTCCGTGATGACTGAGCCCTGAAATCCTCACCCCTATCAGTAGCCTTCATCCTTGGACCCAGGAGCAGTCAGGAATTCCACTGTCCTGGCAGAAAAATGCTGGAGAATCTGATTTGTGGCTGCTAAAAACTGGAACTTTTGGTATTATTTCCTGCACAAGCAGAACACGAGGATGTGCCATCTTTGCCTGTCGCTTAAATGCCTTAAAATTTCATTCAGACAATTTAAAAAAGGTGCAAAAATGTAATCAAGAGCTGCCAACCCATAGTAAATTATTCAGGTTCTCGATTAGAAGGGGGATGTGAAGAAATAAGATTCGTTAATGTTTCTAGTTTGTGTTGTCTTGCTGTGGCAATTATACTTTCAAATACGCTGTGCCTGGATCCGCAAGGATTATGTGCATAACCGATTGATTGGAGAAGCTGTGGATGAGCTGCCTGTGCTAATTTGGTGGGACAGGGAGAAGGCTCTGCAACAGCCCCAGGCTCGTGTTTGGGGCTGAGGGTAGAGCTCTGTGCCCTCTGACAGATTTGAATATATTTTTACCAGCTTATCCTAAGGAGCTTGTGATGGGAAGGAAGTTCTTGCTGGTGTTAAACCAGCTGGACTTCTTGGGGCATTTTCTTTTTTTATTATTTTATTTCATGGCTTGTCATGAGGGGACGGGCTCTGCCTGGGGTCTCTTTGCCTCTTGTCCTTCACGCAAACGTACCAAGAGAACTCCAAAAGGGCTTTACAAATTCTAGAGCTAGGGCTGGGTAGAAGGGAGGCTGGAATTGTGAGCTTTTAGAAGCAGAGGAAAGGTCTAGGTGAGACAGCAGCAATGTGAAAAATTCACCCCCTTCATTCATACTTTATATACCTTGTGGCTTTTCAGGTTTGCTCCCAGCCCAGAAATCCCCAGTAGCTTCCTGGACTGCCACAAATTCAATAGACTCCTCTTTCATACCTTGATTTTTTCCCCCCTTTCCATCTAAAACTTGTTTTGAGTCTCCCCTCTTCCTTTTTTTTTTTTTTTTTTGCCCCAGACCTCTCCTTCTGCAAAAGTTGCAGGTCCCTGCTCCCTGCATCTCTCTTGCCCTGCCCACACCATCCCGCACTGCTGTGTATTTCCCTGGTTTCCTCTCAAAGAAGATGCTGGGTGCAGTAGCCACTGCAAAGTGAAAAACAGAGCCTTCTTTTCTGTGTCCAAGGAAATTTCCTTTACAAGAAAATTGCACAGAGTATAAACATTTGCTGTGAGCAGAGGCATTAAATCATTACACACTCTGCTGCAAGCAGTGCTCAGTGTCACATCAACACCACACACGCCACACAGCCGAAAGGGACTGATGGGTTTACAGGGCTCCAGCACAGCAACTCAAATTCATCTGAGGGGTTTAATATTTTGAGATGCAGCTTACCAGAAAGATGAGGAAGAAGGGAAAAATAAGAGAAAAGAAGGAGAAAAGAAAAAAAATAAAAAACAAACCTTGATTTTGTAGCAAAGCTTCAGAAAAGGTGACACGGTAAAGCACTGCTTAAGAAGTGGCCTTGCCTGGGAAAAAGTGACAGTGTGGGGATGGTTTGTATCTGACCTCCACCCCTTCTGGGCCTTCTCCCCTCACTCTTGGGGAGCTGCACCTGCTTTTCTCTTCTCCACCATAATCACTTATATTTATTTTCTCAGGGATGCAGTTTAATGCCAGGCACACTTCATTTTGTCCTTACAAAGGTCTATAAATCCTGGCTAAGTACCACAGGACACCTCTTCAGCTTGGCAAGAGTGTGAAACTGGAATACACACTCACATTAAATGTGTCTTCCTCTACCTTTATGTGTGTCCAAGGATTTTTCGCAAGGAGCAGCCACATGTGCTGCTGTCCAAACACACAGGGACAGAGATCTTTGAATGCTGAGGGGAGTTAACCCAGCTCCTCCACAATGATTTACCAGTTTAACACCCCTGTGACAGCTCAGACTGTCTCCTTTCTGCTGTTCCATAACTGTCCCTCAGAATGTTCCTCCAAACGAGTCTCTCCTGTGCCTCGCACGGGGCACAGGTAGCACCTGGTTGCTGGTGAAGGACCAAATTCAGCCGTTTCCCAAGTGGGAGCAGTTCTGGAGATGCTGCCACAGTTCCATTCCCAGTCACAAAAAATGGAGTTTAGCCCGTCATCTCTTTCCTTAGAGAGAAATCACAACCTGGCTTTCGTTCCTCCTTGATGGATTTATTTCCTGTGCTGGCAGGTGAGGAGCAGGAGCAGGAGATAATGAATACAAATGGATTTCCATACTGAGGCTGCTGCACTCAGACAGACTCCTCTCTTCCACCTGGCTTTTCCAGCTGCCAGAGGGGCTGCACATGCCTGCTCTGGTTTGTGCCAGGGCTTGGAACGTCCGTCCTGGGGGCAGCAGCCACGGAAGGGATGACACCACGCTTCCAGCTGCCTTGGTTCTGCTGGAGATTGTGGCTTGTCCTTTAGCATTACTGTTAATGCCTGTTTGAGGGGATTTAGCATCTCATTCTATGCTGGGGTTTTTTTCTCCCTTCTCTCAAAGTGTCAGGGATCCTCTTAATAGAAGTGGGAAATTAATTTCCGCTTCAGAAGTTGCTTTGAAATAGACAATATAGTGCAATTTGATTTTTGGTATAACATCTTTCCTACATACTGAACTCATATCTCTTCGGTAATTTTGCCACTATAAAAACAATGGATAGTACAGCTTATCCACCACCCTTCCCTCCCCCCAAATCTATTTAAAACTTAGAAAACAGCCTAAAGAATTTTTTTTTTTTTCACATCCACCATTTAGAATCATTATCATCAAATCTTTTACAGGCTGGATATTATCTTGTCTTAGCATCACTTCCCAAGATAAAAAGCGCTGGGGGGTTAAGGAATGTCTTGCCAGAACTCATGGACAGAGCAGTTAAATGACTCTGTTATATCCTTCATAAAAAGAGATTTTCATGCATTACTCCCAGCACACTGAGACACGAGTGTCTCGCTGTCTACATCTTAAGGTGTCCTTGAGAAACTTTCCTGTGACAAGAATGATTTGTTCTAAGAGCTTCAAAAATTCACTTCCAGGAAAAAAAGGCAGAAGCAACGAACACATCCCTGGCATTGAGAGAGCAGGGACAGCAAATGGGGCTGGCATTTTCAGAGGTGCTCTGTTTCCAAGAAGTCAGGGATGGAGAGTTTCCCCTTCGGACATCACTCCTTCTTCCTTAGCCCTGACTACTTCAAAGCCAAGGCTCAGTTTCTCTGCCTCAAAGGAGCAACAGAACTTGCATATTTCAAAGCCCACAAACGGGCCCTTCTCAAGGCTCCTTAAGAGCACTTGGTGATGTGCACAGAAGGAGAATCATTATTGGTGCTTCTCAAGCTGCAGCTGGTTCCAGCTAATTCGAAAGACCCAGGAACACGGTGGTAGTTCCTGGAGCTTCTCTCTCCCTGAAACACAGGCAAAAATTTTCAGTGTTTGTGAGTAGGAGAGACAGAAGTGATGGGGAAAGCAAAAGGAACAAGTCAAATCCAAGAGTTCCCGTTCTGTAGCAACATGGTGATTTGGGACAGCAGTGGAAAAGGATGTCCTGAAATCAGAGCTGGGTTTTAGGCAGGCAGGAACAAGGCCATTTTGTAGGATTCATACAAAAAGGGAGACAAATCCAAGGGCAAAGCTGAATCCTGGGGGAAATTCTCTTGTGTCTGTCACTGTGCAGTGGGTGGCCTCAAAGCAGGCAATTCCAGGCAATGCATTGGAAGGGATATTATGGTTCTTGGAGAAAAAAAGAGGAACGTGAGAAAAGCAATGACATTTTTGCCTTCAGCTTTAAAAGAAAGAGAACTAGTCGAAAACCTTAACCTTAGAAAAAAAGTGGAATAAGGGAATCTAATTAAAAAGCTCAAACCTTGTAATGGTAGAGCTAATGTCAGCATTATTCATAACTCAATGTGGAAAATTTGACAAAAGAGCACAAATGGAATTTAAATGGAAATAAAGGCACAGGGGAGCATCTTTTCTGTCTGAAAGTAATAAATATTTGGAGTGAACTACCTGTCAAGGTTTAGGGGGTGGTGACACCGAGGGCATTTTCAGGAGGCACCTCAGTTTTGCTCTGTGGAAACAGGGCATTAATATGGATGAGCTCAGGTGAGCCGAGGGGCCAATTCTCAGATGTTTGCTGCCAGCAGCAGCAGCTGCCTGGTCCCTCCTGAGCAGCAGAGTGACAGTGGGACGTGGAGTCCTGTCCCAGGCTGCTGGCATGACCAAGGCCCTGCAATGGAGAGAATTTCCTTGGATTCAAGTTTGAGATCTCCGCTGTAATCTGTGTGAAAATGGTTTTCTCCCTGGGGATGGACTGTTTTCCTGGCTGCAAATATGTCCCCAAAATATTTGGCTGCCAAGGGAAAAAATATTTCATTTGTTTCTGTTGCTGCAGAGCTGAAATAAGTCATTTGTTGCTATTTGTTCATAAAAATGAAGAAGGAAAAGGAAGGAGAATGGTTTGGAGTCAACTTTACTAAAAGATTATTTAAAGATGAGCTTTTACCTTTGCTGGCCCTCATTAACACCTCTCCCCACACGTTAAGGTTCATCACAGATCCCAGATGAAATGCTGCCTGTGTTGGCATTTGCGCTGTCTCCTGAATTATCTCTTTCACGGTTTAATATCTCCCCGATGAATTCTCTTCTGCTTTTGATTGTTTTTATTCTCAAATTCAGGCCACTGCTAAAATTTTAGGAGTCTCACAGTGGAGTTTAATTCCATATAATGGCGTGATGAAGGTTGTTTTGACAGCTCTTTGTAGATTTGGTGTAAACACAGTTGTTCTTGAGGAATTGAAGCTTCGTTTTCTTCCATGAATTCAGTGGAAATTAAAAAGAAATCTTTAATCCACCATCACTGGCCATAATGAGCTTCCAAGAGAAAAGGACTGCAAGGAGCATTTTTGGGATTTTGGGGCAGAAGTCCAAGCCTGGTAAAGTCAATTGGAGTCTTTCAATCCCTTTTCATAGAGTGGGACCTGCTTCCTTTTGGATAAATTGATCTTCTTTTCGCACAGATCCAAACTAATGAAGTTCTTTCTATAAACATATTCTGATTGCAGTACCTTGAATTTCTCATTTATTTTTTAAAGGACCCTCGCATACTTCAGTAAATACCTGCTCATTTAGAGAAAGGTTTGTGAGAATCCCTAAAGTGCTTATTTCGGGGGAATTGAGGGGCTCACTATGGCAGTTTTTCTGGCAAAAAAAATAACATACAAGCAGAATGTCCAAGGTTGTTTCCTCAGCTGCCACAAAAATCATCATTACATCCATCTGTGTGTGTTTGCCAATATAATTTGTTTCAAATAGGCCAATTTAAGCCTGTTTTGGAGCCCAGACCCATCTGACACCCATATGGTGTGGATGCACACGCTGACCAGGCTGCACCCACACCAGCACAGCTCCCTGTGCTCAGGACTTTTCAGGACCCCATTCTTCATCCTCTACCACAGAAACGGCCAAGAATCTGCAGATCCCAAATACAGACTCTCCTGTGGCTCCTGTGAGAAATTAAAGTGGATTTTAGTTGGGCCATCAAGATTTATTTGATTTCTCATCATGCTGGTATCAGCTAAATTGCTTTTGTTGTGCTTTCCAATGATGTTCTCTGATTGGAGAAATTCTCCTTTCCCTAAACACAAAGTTAAATTGTGTTTTTATCCTTAGATTGTGTGAAATTTCACTACTTCTCTAAGTTTGGTCCTTTGCTAAGTCCTTTAGATTGCTTGATAGAGCAGGAGGCAAGATTGTTTAAAAAACAGCTTTTTAATTACTATTTTTAATTTTTTTTTTAAAGCAATTAAGCTGTATTTGTCAGGCAGGCAAAACATGCAGAAGTCTACCCTCCAGAAAGAAAAAAAACAAATTAAGTTCCTATAAAAAACCTAAAATGTTGCAAAAAAAGAAGCTGCAAACACAACAGAAGAACAACTTCCTATGGCTGATTTCTATTTTTAGCAGGTTCCTACTTTCAGCTGGCAACAGTGGAACTGTCAGTTCAACTAATGCAGTGCTTTAAATTTAATCACCTCAATTTATTCACACTGACCAGAAACAGAAATACGGAGTCCTTTTAATTAAATAACAGTCCCTCGGAATGCAGGGAAAAAAAAGATTTCCATAGGGGATTATTATTCCAACTTTCCTTCTCTCAGTAAGGACTTTCAAAACCCTCGAGAGTTACTTATGGTCCTTTTCTATTAATGAAATGATTAATGGAACATCATAATTACTCTTTAACAAGGCAAGACATACTTCCCTCAGAGTCAAGGGGTAAAGAAAAACAAGGATTTTTCTAAAAACTTTGGTCAAACAACTGAGAGGTAAAGAGAGGGGAATAAAATCCAAGCAAACAAACCAAAGCAAAAGACCAAAAAACCCCAAACCAACCCAAAACCCGAGCTGTGTTTAACTGAGGCACTGGATCCTTTAAACTCTTCCTTTTCAAATCCCACCTGAAGGCAATGTCCTCATGCAGCCTCTATTTCTGCAGGGTGATATGAGTTATACTGAGGAATTAAATTTTAGCATTTACAGAAAATTGTGAAATTTCCCTGCTCTTTCACCGCCATTTTATTTGTTCTTTTTCTCATTAAAGCCAGACTCTATGAGTGTTTAAACCTATGAATAAGCAGTGAATAGGAGCTTGAAAACGATGCCCAGACATCTCTGAAACAAAGTGCCAAGAGTCTGAAACCCCCTCCCTCTCCTGGGCGGGGTGTTCTGGACGTTCAGGGCAGGACAGGGCAGATCCACAGACCCAGAGCAGCCTGGGCTCTGTGATGTGCTGGGCTCAGTGCAGGAATAAAGAGCCCTAAGGAGTCAAACAAATTCACTTTCTGACCCGCTCTGTAATTTTGGGGCAAGCCACTCAACCCCTTCTGGCTGCTTTTGTCACCCGGTGGTTGATGGTTGATGGTGCAAAATAAAAAATTCTGACGCAAGGAATATTATTGAAAAGAACAAGGGAAGAGCCAGAAGCCCACACATTTCATGTCTCTTACTCCTGGGTGGTGCTGTCCAAAAATTCCACGTCTAATCGGCAGAGTTTCTGCCGGAGTCACAAATTACTACAGTTAGGATGGGTTATAAATCTCAAGTAAAGCCCAGTCAATTCTACAAGTGATATATTTCTTTTATTACTGACCCTTTATTGCTTCTCTCTCACACGTGCATCTATCTTTATCTATCTTTTGTTCTTGGGCAGAGGGGATGTGGTGCTGCATTAATATTCCTCTCGGCAGCTTTTCTAGCCAGCCCCATTTTCTTTCTTTTTTGCACTGAGAAACTGGAATGTCTTGAAAATTTTTTTTTTTTATTTTGTCGCTGGACCTTGCTTGGCTATGAAGCAAAATATAAGGATATGAGAGGTATTTAAAAAGCACCCTGGGGAATTTGGACATTTAAGCCCCTCCCCCATTTATTCCCAGAATACAGGGGGTCATTTACTCTCACTCAGGTTTTGTTTTTTTTTTGGAGGAGAAGGAATAAAATATTCACTTCAGTTTAATCTGGCATCAGAAAGACAAACTTTTAGATTAGGGAGCACTCATTTAATTGGCCTGGGGTAACATTATGAGAATGAAATGATTTGCTGCTTCTAAATAAACACTACTAGAAATGTAATTCCCTGAAATGTTTTTCTAATCTGGTTTTTGTCTTGACTCACCTTGGGGAAGAAGAGCTGCACCATCTCTAGGTGATGTCCAGGTCTGTTTGCTGCTCAGGAGGCTTGAAGGAGGGAGTTCCAAAGGATTTGGGGGTCTAGTATGGGGTCAAATCCAAGTGTGGAAGGGATGGAATGGGATGGGGACAGGGATTGGATGGGATGGGATGGG
>VYZQ01035041.1:34367-48326 GCA_013400655.1 Mystacornis crossleyi | reverse complement strand
TTTGGACAACACTCTCAGGCACATGGTGGGATTCCTGGGGTTTCTCGTGCAAGGCCAGGAGTTGAACTCGATGACCCTGACGGGTCCCTTCCAACTCAGCATGTTCTATGATATTATGATCTCTGAAGCTATCTTGTTTGCTTTTCGTGGTTCATTAGTCATTAGTATTTGTACTCTGCTAATCCCTGGAAGTTTCAGTTACGCACCAGAATAAACTGCACATACACAGACATTTATACATTCAAAAATTTAGGAAGGCTACTGCCCTAGAGAAGTCCGAGCTTGAAGAGAAGGATGTTTACCAGGGAAAACCCTCCCTTTTGTCTTCACTGATAGAGCTGGGAGCAGTGGAATGTGGGGAGAGAGGATTTATCCATTACCAGTTTCACAGCAGCAGCCACATAGCTGTACAGTGCCACATTCAAGCTAATGTCCCTTTTGAGAAACAGTCTTTTACCTGTAATTATTTTGTACTTATTTCTCTACATGTATATTGAGATGTATATATATGACACGCACTTTGATACAAAGACAGAATTAGATAAGCAGACTTGAATCAAGGCATAAAAAACATACTGATAGCTCTTACTGCTACTAGGACTCACACCTCTTATATTAAAAGTTCACTTTTAACAGTAGATGAGTTAAATGACTTATACGAGTTCATAGGTTATTATGTTATCCTGGCAGATCTAACTAAACAGATAACAAATTTTGCTGGACTGGAAGAGCAGGAAATAGGGAGCCAGAGGACCCAGTATTATGGCTATGAAATCATATTCAGTCCCGGAATACAATAAAATTCTTAAATTTATCTTGTAAGTATTAATAACAATAATAATCATGCAAATCTTCAATAAGACTGAAATAATGGTAGACTAGCCTCTGACTTATAATGCTCCAATGCCTGAGTAATCTTCTTTTTAACTTTTGGTAACCTCTTATTGCACATAACGGGAACATTGCTTTGAAAGCTTTAAGCAAGTGTAGCATATTACAGAAGGAAGAAATACTGAAATTGTCAAACCACTCTGCACAAGCATTTTGTGCTGTTACAGACAAGAGAGCCTGTGTTCACTTCAGCTCCACCCTATAGCCCGTCCCCCAAATTAATCAGAGCTGCACAATTCAAAAGCAGCACAAAATGATTAATTAGAATCACTTGTTGTCAAACAAGAGACCTCCTCTATGGAGGGAAAAAGTGGGAAGGTAACAGGAGGAAAAACAAATCCTGATAACACAAATGAATGGGAGATCTGTCCCACTAGGAAACACTAGCAAGAGGAGCAGAACTGAATAAGCTGGATAAGGCTGATTACAAGTGTTGGTTCAAGCTTTGCTCGATGAACTGCCTCCAGAGCAGTTTCTCTGAGGTCTAATAATGTTTAAAGGCAGTCTGGAGGCTCCAGGACACTAAAAAAGCTTTCTGTCACTCCTGACCATCACCTCTCAAATACCATCATAATGGTTAACTTTGTGATATCTTTCGCCCCCTCAGCTGAAGAGGAAATTAACCAATTCAAAAAATGTCAGTAGGGACAGATGCAAAAGCAAAGATCGACTAAGTCCAAGTGTTTGAGAAAACCTGGCTTCATGTGTATGCCACATCTGTGCAAGACAGAAAGAAAGACTTTAAATAATGTCAAACATTTTAGATTTGGTCACCTTTTTCCTAGTAGTTAGTGCCTGTACCATTAACTGTCTTAGCCCCATCTGTGCTCCAGTCCTCCTCTCCAGTCACCTTTTGGATTCTCCAGAATGTCTATCCTCAACAAAAACCAGTCAGGCCTGCCTGCTCATTTCCTCTCTCCCGAAAATAACTCCAGTTTTGCAATCATTTCATCTCCCTCTATTCCCATTCTAACCGGCCTATAGTACAAAACTGCAAGGGAAAGAAGAGGAGAGGAAAGGGGCCAAATCAGGACAGATTTTTCCAGAAGCTTCTCCTACCCATTTATAAAACAAATCCAGCTCTGTCAAAGATGAAATCCACAGAAACTACCCCCCTCCCTTTCACACCCTGAGTTTGATATCTACTGTGATGCGCAAAGGTGAATATTTTGCTTCTGTGGTAGCCCTGAAAGGCAGGATGCTTGACTTTAATCTGACATTCCTGTTGAGCATCACGTCTTTCTCCCAAGGAAGCATGCTGTCCCTCGGCATGTGACTCACTGCTCGTTGACACCAGTAGTGCTTTGCCCAGTGGCTCTGCGATGTTTTGTTTTGAATCCCAGTCATGCAGAAGACAAGACTTGGTGAAGTCAGATCTCAGAGAGACCACAACGGGCATAGCAACAATACCACTGGTCTGGGTTTCTCTGTTTCTTTGACTGTAGATCGTGTAACATGTCAGATTTGGCTTTAAATGAAAAAGAACAACTTGTCATGGCAGGAGGATGCAGCTTAAGAACTGAGTTCTTATTCTGCTTTTTACAACCACATTTTAGTTGCTGTTTGCTGATCAGTTTTGAGTACAGTAGCTATGCCAGCAGCATTCAGAGCAGTTCCTGAAGCACATTTGTATTTTGAGAGACATCTTTATGGTACTTTGGACAACTTTTAATTTAGTACTGAATGTAGCAAAACCTCATCCATTACAAGGTGCACACGTTGGTGATGTATCCAAATAACCTGGAGTGAACTGTTAGACTAGAACAGGCCCTAAGGAAGAAGTTTCCCAATTTCTGCTCTGTTCCAAAATACTACAGTTTTATTTCAAAAACACTATGCTTTGGAAGCTGCTTTTTGCCTAATCTGTCATTTTAAAAGAGCATTGGTTACTTGTTGACTGGTTTTTTTTTCTTTACCGGAGAACTGCAGTGCTATGTATCAATATCTAACTGAAACTGGAAACTAAGCCTTGATTCCAGTTCATAATAGGGAGAATCTTGATATTCCCCTTTCAGACAGGCAGAAGAAGCAAAACCTAAAGCTTGATGGAGTGTGCTTAGAAATCATGAATTCAAGCAGTAAAGTACACTGCAGAGCCCCAGACCCAGCGTCAGCTTCAGCCAGTGACTGTAAATGAGCAGAAGCCAACTCAGATTTGAATGCAGCATGTCAGGCAAGTATGACCCTGAATCTAAGCCTCTGAAACTCATCAGAGCTTGTTAGCAAGGTCAGAGTTTTGTGAACATCTGGCTATTCCCTTCCTGCTTATGACATGTTCCTCTCCAGCTTGAGTGTCCGTATACCAGCTTCCACAATGTACAATGAGGAGGGCAGCGATGCAGCAATATCTGGACCATGGAAACTTGTTTATCCTCATTCATTAGCACAGCCATACCATTTGCAAAGATTGCTTGTTGATTTATTGGCTGATGATGGCAATTTTGCTCACCCTTAAATAAAAGGCTCTACATGATTGGTCAGTCATAGCTGAGAAAAACCTTCAACTTGATTGCTTTCCTCTGAATTCCTGGGTAGGATCTAAGGATGGCATAGGACCCACACATAGTAAAAACCCCCAAATGCATGTCTTTGACAAGCTGGCTGTGACAATGTGCAGGTATGTACAGAATGGCCTCATGCGCATGCCCAATACTCCTTGCACAGCATTCTTGCTGCCTCCACTGGTGTCTGTTGCTGTAGTTCTCTTGCTTACTGTCTAAAGAGCTAATTGGATTAAAACTGACATGGAGTTATCTATTCTGCCACAGAGTATGGGGAATATGCTTGTACCAACCCAACCCAACTCTGCAAGAATTAATTTCAGTGCTTTGTGTAAAAATATATGACAATAAATGTCTATTGTTTAGACCTTTCTCATCAATCACAAAGATGCAAAGACTCTGCTCAGTGCCATGAGACACGAACTGAAGTTTCAGTAGGCAAGTGGATAACTGCAATTAAACTCTGGAGGAAAAGCCCGATGGATTTGAGACAGAAAATTAGCTGTAGCTGTTAGCAGCTTTGATGCAGTTGTTAGAAGCTGCTTTTGGTTTTTCATATAAGTAGAAAAATCAATCACCTCAAACACTGTTCTCTGTCTTTAATGCATTTTAACATCTTTCCACTTCCCAAATTAGCAGCACAGACTGAAATACTATAGAAATACTATACCTTTCATTCTACAGATCTGGAGCCCTGGTAGCGTACTGCAATGCAGCATTTACCCAAGACCTGTCCAAAACTGAATAGATGAAAGAGATATGCTTAGCAGGGCAGGGTGTCTTCACACACATTGGCTAACTTGTGTTGGACTGAAAACTACATGGGATGCTAGACATGAATAAATAAGTAGCATTTTTGTTGGGTTTTTTCATGTTATTGCAAAAATCAGGGTTATAAATATCTTTCTTAAAGCCAAAAAAACATTAACTGGCATGAAAATTATATATTCTACTATTATTCATTCCTAATAAAAAGATTTAATACTTTTGCTTTTATATAGTGAAGTTCATGTTTCTAAGGCTTTCTTTACCCTCTTACTTGTTTGATTTCTGGAAAAAAAAAGGACAGTGTCTTAAAATTCAAGTCTCTAAAAACTCAGGCTTTCAGAAAATATCAAACGTGAATCATGAGAATAAGTGACATGTTGGAGACATGAGACATATGGCATTGTTGAGCAGCTTTCTGAAGTTCTAATATGTGTAATGATACACTGTTTATCTCGTATTTTCTAAGGATTTGATAGACATTGGAAATGTAAAATACAGTAAGAGCTACTGTCACCAGCTACAACGGTGATAAATGTTATCATCTTAATCATACATGATTAGCTGATTTTAAAACCAGTCCCGAAGTACTATTCAGTAAGATTTTTATCATTCTTTAAAGCATAAAACCATTAAAAGCTTAATAGCTGCTATTTAACGGAATGAATGCCATCAAATGGTTGTTTTGCAGCTAGATAAAATTTTGTTTTTCAGTAGATTTGCATTTTGAATCATTTTTTGCCATATTTTTGAGTAGCTGCAGTTTTCCTGGATACATTAAAATTAGTAATAACAAGAATCTCTCAGCTAGTAACAACCGTGACTTAAAACCTGAATTGTTTACTCTCAAAATGAATAGAGTTCAGGAATGATTTTTCATGGAAAAGGTCTATGCTTTAAAATTCCTAATCACTCAACCAGTATAATGAATATTTTCATCTATATTAGATATGTGGAAATACAAACATGGTAGAAACATAAAAGATGTGCAGATTGGTATTGCCATGAAAACAAATGGTAAATCACCATTGCAAAAATCATAGAACCTAATCTGCTGAGGAATAATTAAACATAAACAAGATCTTTTGTCTGAAAAATGGGAGTTATTGCTAAAATCTGCCTCCAGAGGCTCAGCACAGCAATCGGGCCCAGCTCATTTTAGAAAATAGCTTCCTTTGTTCAAGAGCGCACCTTTTGGACTATGTTTCATTTGAGTATCTTACTAAATTCCCTTCAGATATCATGTGCATATGGATGTGATAAACAGGGTAGTAACCACGTCTCCATCAGCTAAGGAAACACAAGCCTTCCTAGGCCTTCTGGGATTCTGGAGAATACATATTCCAGGTTATAGTAGGTTTATGACCCTAAAGAAGACCTATTTTGAGTGGGCTCTTGAGCATCTCAAACAGGAGACAGGTTGCACGGTAGCTCTTGAGCCTGTCCAAACAGGACAAGCTGTGCAAAATGGGCTCTACGCTGTTACCAGGGAGCACGGCCTCACCGGGAGCCTCTGGCAAAAAACATCAGGAGAAAGCCCAGGTCAGGCATCAGGGTTCTGGAGCTGAGAGAACTGGGGTTCAGAAGCCCAATTCTACTATGCCCCTGAAAACTGTAAAAGAGATCCCCCTTCATTTTTCAAATGTAACAAGAGACACAGAAAAATGGGAACAAATGATGCTGCCTCTCACAGGGCTAGCACAAAGTAAAGGCTGTTAAGACAGCAGTAAGTCTGTTTGAGTCACTCATGCATTGCTCCACTTCAAGCCAGTGTAACTCTGATGGGATAAAGCTTTATTCATATATTTATATGAACATTAGAAAATACTCATATGTTCAAAGATATTTATTCGTATTACAGTAGCACCAAAAGATCTCTTAATGAGCCTGGAGCCAGGGTAGCAGGGACTGTGATAAAACGTTGAAAAAATTATGTCTATTGCAAATAATTTACTGGGGATGAGGGAACCGATTCATTTGAGATTATAGAGACAGCACTGAGGTTGCAAAAGGTGTAAGAGCTGGCTAATTATCCTAACACTACAAGTAAGACCTAAACTCTTGGCGTCTGGCTTCATTACTCTGACTCATGGTACAACATTTCTGATCCTTTCCCTGACAGGTTTTTTTTTTTGTCACCCTCAACTATTCTGTCGTTTCTGAATTACTCTCAGTACTTCACACCACAAAGTGTTCCTGCCCCAGCCCCATCACTTCTGCCGAGAGCGATGGGATGTTCTGGGAAGTGAAGGACAAATTTCCAAGTGCTTTAATAAAGAGACCATTGTGGAAGTGTTCCATGATTTCTTGTTATCTGCTTGTCTGAACTTGTCTTCTTTAATTTCCCTTTGCCATTTAGCGGGAGAATTGTTTGGGGTAGTGTGAGGCAAAAGAAAGAAAAAACTCTGAGAAAAAGAGATTGTGGAAAGAACAAAAAGCTCTGTTAATTCAAAGGCAGCAAGGTTGGAAACAGGACAAAATCGTTTTCCCACAGGATCACAGCTGCAAATACCAATGTCTTCACAATTACTAAATAGAACTGTTCAAAACTTTTTCAGATAAAACTCTTAAAAAATGTATTTTCAGCTCCACTGAATGTTTCAGGAAAGATTCTGTTACTACAAAAGCCTTTACGCATTGTTAGAAAAAAAAAATTGTTTGGGGAATGTGACATTTCTACTTAAAAAGACAATTCATTCTTTGGAGGTTTTGTGTGCTTGTTTGTTTTTACTGACATTTTCTAATAAAACATAATCCTACTCTGACATCCCAAAGTGAAAATTTAACATAATTTTCATGAACCTTCTTTGTGCTATGAAAAATTCTCCATACTCTTTTTCAGGTGCAAAACTGAAGCTTACAGACTTATTAAATATCCTATTACAGTCATTTTGGTTTAAGCAATATTTTTATAGATACATATGAATTACAGAATGTTGAGTGATAAATTTTTTATCCTTTCTCTATGAAGAAGAAAAATATAAATCCATGCAGTATTTCAAAGATATTGTCCAATATTTATTATAAACTTCCAGCTCGGGAGATCCAGTAGTTTAACCAAACATCTGTTCAAAGGTCTTACTAACCTGATAATTAGAAATTTTTCCCAATCTCTATCTTACAACTTAGTATTGAAATTTCTGCCTCAAATATTTTGGTTTGAATTAAGTCAGCATTTCTTGCGACACATACATAGGATGTGAAGTAAAAAAAAGGCCATCATTGTCTTAAAACTAATTAATTCCATTTCATATATCCTTATGTTTCTACCTGATCTTGTTTTTACTGAATAAGTAGACTTGTCCCAGCCTTTTGACATAAACTGTGCTTTTTTTTTGTCTTTTTTCTCTCCTTTAGAGATTGTCCAGTTTATTTACACCCGTCTTGTTTTCAGACCAGGGAATGGTGCACCAGCTGAGGTCTCATCACTGCTTAGTACAGCAAAATAATTACTTCCGTTGTCATGCTGTTAATACAGCCCAGAATGAGATTTGCCTTTTGTGCAACCACATTATCTTGTCGACTCAGACGCAGTTTGTGAGCCATGATGACCTTGGACCTCTCCTCCCATACCGCTTTTCCTCCAGTTATTCTCCCATTTGTATTTGTGCACTTCAGGTTCCCTCCACAGGCATTACTATTCATGGCACTTGTCGTTATTGAATTTCATCCTCATGGTTCAAACACTTGCTGCAGTTAACAGCATGGTTATGAATTCTGATCCATTCCTCCAAACTACACACAACCCTCCTCACCCAAGAACTTCTGTACGTGTGCTTGTCTCCTTCATCCATGCCACAAATGTAAGGATTAACCAGGACTAGGACCAAGGCAGATCTTGGGGGTGCCCTGCAAAACCTGCCCTCTTTTTTTGATAGAGAAAGTAATGGAATCACTCCCTAAGTGCCATTTTTAGTCAGTTGAACACTGACGCACAGTGGCTATAATTTCCAACTTTGCTGGTATAGAATGTTTAAAAGCTTAATAAAGTCAGAATACTTCACATTTTCAGTTTCTCCTCCATATGCTAAGCAAGATCATTCATCAGAGAAGGAAATCCGATAGGTTTGACATGATTTTCATTTGATAGATCCACACTGGACATTTTCAAGTATTGCATTTTTGCTCTTGGTTTTTATCTACTGATTGTTTAACAGTCTGTTCTAGTATCTACCCCGCTGTCAAAGTTTAAATGACAGGTATATCAATTTTGTAGGTCTTTCTGTGAAAGTAGGTGCAACATTTTCAGTAAATTCACACTTTATTTACCCTAATAGAGAAGTAGCCACATTTTCAAAATAGGTAAGCACAGCAGGAAACTACACTGTAATGCAGAATTTCATCATCAATGTCACAAAGAGAAGCCAGCATCTGAAAAAACATCTCTGCA
This sequence comes from Mystacornis crossleyi, assembly GCA_013400655.1. Classification (NCBI taxonomy): domain Eukaryota; kingdom Metazoa; phylum Chordata; class Aves; order Passeriformes; family Timaliidae; genus Mystacornis; species Mystacornis crossleyi. Next base: position 39,779 of record VYZQ01035041.1, on the reverse strand, counting down.
TCATTTTCAATATATCACTAGAAGAAATCTTGTTCATATCTCCTCACCTGAGTTTATTTATATTATATTAATCCCATTCTTCCCTGTTCACTTTTTCAACGATCAGCGAGGATTTCCACCACTTCTCAGCCAAACCCAAAGTGTTTTGCAGCCAAGGGAAGAAGAGGAGTTTATCATCCTTCAAAGCACTGAAGACTGATCTGTCTGCATGTTCTCTTTGAACCTGATCCTTCCCTAGCCCACATAAGTATTATTCATATCCAGCTGTTTTGAGGTTAGTCAGTCTGATCTTCTTTGCACATAAAATGTTTATTGAAACAGGGACTTGAACACTTGCTGCTCTGTTTTTCAAATAAATTTTCAGACAGTGAAAATATCTTTGGAAGGCATATCTGACCCAACACACACACACATACCATTTAAACACCTGCATCTTAATTTGACCTTCTTTTTTAAGTGACGATGAGAAATTGATGGTTTTACTCATCTCTTTTTTGTTAATCTGACTCATACCTTAGGGGCAGTGTTTCTCTTACTGGCTAGAGAAGGGTGAGGCTTGCACATTCAGACATAGACACTGGGCAAAGATTTTACTTAATGAGGCTAATTACAGCCTTTTTCTCTTCCCTAAACTGGAAATTCTGACCACCTTCTCTGACAGAGTAAAATTTTTCATAACTGGTGTATTCGCTCTGAAATTTGTATTTTTGATGTATGACCATGTAAAGAGAAAATACCATTGAATTTACTTCTGCACATTGTTGAAACAGAGCTTAAAATCAATTTTTAAAAATAATCCGTGTAGAAAATTATACTGTGCATCTATGAAACAACGTTTTCATGCTTATAACCATAAAACCATGAAGTCATTAAAGGAATCTACTCAAGAAATCATAAGCAGCATTAGAACAAAACATATTCATCTTTTTCCAAACTATTGCCATGAAAGATTTCTGATCAGAAGATGGGCTGAAGCATGTAGCTCGGTTTTTGGTCTGAAGCCATAAAAATCTAAACCAATTTTACTCAGATCATCACACCTCCCAAGAATTGCTGCTGAGCTGTAAATAGGACTGGAAAATTCCAGTTCACAATTTAATTTTCAAAATGTTACAATTGACTGACTGGAAATAAAAACAGAAAAAGCAGGGAAACTGAGAAAAAAAGCCTGTATTTTAACCATAACTGTATCTTTTATAAATTTTGTCAATAAAAGAACCCTCTTTAAGTAATTTGTCTATAAAAGCAATACAGCTCATTTCCTAAATTTCAGTTTAAATATTGAAGTATATTGGTTTTGTGCCAGACCATAATATTCTCATAATGAAGAATATGTAGGAGGTGTAAGGCTTTAACATTATTGCTTGGAGCTTCACTGATTTTCTTCATAAAAATATTTGACTTAATAGTGTAGGTATTCATACAGTAAATTAAAACCTAAAATTGCAAGGAATAATACTGCTTTAATTGCCTGACAGGATGGGGATTATTTCTCACATTCTCTCCTGCACAGATGAATATAACCTTCCTAAAGAGGAAATCTATTCACTGCTGAATAGAGAGGACTGCATTAATATATTGAACTCTAGGAAGCCCCTAAATTATGTAGTATAAAGTATTAGCATTTTTCACCCCTTGAAGATCAAAGCTGAGGGTATTAGTTGTATGATGTAAGATTCATAGGTTGTATCTGTGTGAACACCAATGTGATATTGCAGGACTAAGTCCTACTGGAGTACAAATCTTAGAATTAAAAGAAAGGCACAGGGCAGGGAATTTTTGGTGTGTTTGTTCTTCTCCTCACATACTGCATCCTGCAAAACAGTTCCCAGAGGCAGCTTGCCTTTTTTAATCTTGTAACTGAAATGTGAAATTTGTGCATCCATCAATAGATGTTGATGAAGGTCTGAGGGAACTGGGCTCTGGAGGAGATCCTTGTGCCCTGGCACATAAGCTGAAACAAGAGGTTTCAGTTTGGTATGCCCTCAATGTTCAGGCATAATTCTTTGGGCTGGTGAAGGGACCAACTACATTTAGACCTAGAGCAACTGGATCTAAAAACTGTGTATAAGATTCAGCTGCTGGAAGTAAATTCTATGCTGTGAGTGCAGATGTTTGAACTGATTACAAAACCTGAGCAAATAATCTTAATTATTTTGTGACTGCAGTGCTCCACAAAAGCAGAAGTACTGTTTCTGGATCAAGCCGAGGTATCAGTGAATTCAGTGGAGCTCACCATAGAGGCTTTGATAGTACTGGGATCTCTGTTCCCCATTCTTAATGCACGGCTGCTCTGAGATTCACAGCAGTGCCAACGTGGGTGACACGAGCTGTGCCACGTGCTCTGAGTGTCGAAACCCAGCTCTGACATTGCTGTTCTCAGTAGCCATAACCAAGACCATATAGTATGGAAATCTTGTCATGAGTGTAGGGATTCTTCCAGCACTAGTTAATCTCCAGAAACAACTAGCCAGGCATGGAAGGCTCAGAATGGGTATGTGAGCAAAAAATTAAAGCACAACCCCAGGCACTGCCCACCACATGAGGGTTTTTCCAGTTAATATGGAAGGTTTCCGAACCTGGAACTTGCAGTGCCAAGGTGGAGTACAGCCTTTTGGGGATGGCAGATTCCTCACTCAAGAGGACTGCTCCAGTGAGTACTGTGGATATCCAAGCAAAGTATTCCAGGACTGACGTATCCCCAGGGATAATGTAATATATCCCCAGGGACTGAGAAATCATTAAGGTCCAACCTGTGTACTTCTTCCACAGAAATTTGCTGGAGGGTGGGAAGTATTTATTTGTTTGTTTCTGGGTATCTTCCCTGACCATCATACAGCACATAATCAACCCCATGCAAATAGAAAATCCTAATTAAATAGTTCTAAAAAGCTAATACTTAATTGTCTCTCTACATGTGACATTATTCCAGTCACTGACAGTGGAAGGTAATCCCAACCTTCTGAAATCCCAAAAGGCAGCTTTCTTCCACTGGTTCTTCCCTCTGCTTCCTTCAGTTATTACAAGCAAAGAGCCATCTTAGAGAGCATCTGTGCTCTCCAGGTGCTTGGAGCTTCCCTGTGGTACTTGAGCCTCTGAGGGCTGTAACATGCCTGCCAGTGGGCTCTGAACAGATTGCCCCAGTAATGGACACAGAGTTCCCAGTAAATGAACACAGACTGCTGCACGGGGTGAGGTGATTCGGGGAGTAGATGGAGGAAGATGTGCTTGTCTTAGGGCCATAATGAGCTGCTGATCTAAGAATAAAATTCTAGTGAACAACCCACCAGATTTACCAGGAAAAGTTTGTAGTTTCAGTATTATTCTCAGCTGGTAAGGAACACTAAAATCTATAATTATTTTTGGTTTATTATTATTGTAGGTTTGCTAAGAAAATAGTATCTCTGAGGGGAAAAAAAAGTGGAATATTTAGAAAATTCAATAGCTTAACCGTAACTAGAAAGAATCTGTGTTTCTCTCTGTTATAGTCACTGCTCTGCTGTTTGATCTCATTAACTCAGTGATCTCCAAAGTGGGCCTCCATGTCATATTTGCAGATGTGTTCTTCATCTTAGCTTTCTAGTGAGCTTTGGGTATCCCCTGTCAGAGAGTAAAACCATGAATGTCAACCAGAGTTTCCAAGGGTTTCTTCTATATCATGGCCCTGTTTCGAGCTTTGCTTGGGATCAGGTATCATGTATGTGTTTGCTGTTTTGCAAGTCTTAACCACTGAAAACTTTTTATGGAGAAAGTCATGCAGCAGAAAAGGCATCAATCTTCCTGCCTGTGTTCAGGCAACTGAATCCAGCCCCTCGCCAGTGGAGCCCAGAAAACACAATTCATCTGCTAGAAACAGAGGCAAAAATCTGCCTCAAACGTAAGAACTGCTGGGCCCATAACCGCTCAGCCCTCTGGTAGATGGCTGCATGCCAAAGACAGAATTTAAGCTGAATTACTCCAATTAGTTGTTTAGGGAACAAATTTTTAAGTATATTTAAAACCTAAAAATTTGCTTTCAATTTGATGCACATCCTCAAAGTTACTGACTTTGGGGAGAGAAGTGGGGTGGTGGTCTTGAGTAGTTTACCAAAGATGACTCAGGAAAGACTGTCACAACAGAGAACCAAACAACCCATGCTTCAGCTATCAACAAGGAAACAGAACCTTCCATGGACATGAAACTCCACTGTGAGATACATAGTCCTTCTACCANCAGGAGGACAAACAGCAGAAAACACGACCTCACAGTGAGATGAGTTCTCCCCACAGTCACTGCAGTCTCCGCTCCCTCCAAACGCCAGGAGAGCAATGAGCACCAAGCACTCTACCCCATCTCTTTTCCCAGTTCTAAATCTCGAGATGTCTCTGCCCCCCCCCCACCTGAGAAGACGCCACCAAGATAAAACGGGACAATTGAGCCCCTCCCTTGTGGCTAGCTGGGCCCTTTTGTTTCTCTTAAGTACCCAGTAATGTGCCTTAACATGGGGAAAAATTCCTTTGAGAGCAAAAGAAAAGAACACACACACACACAAAAAAAGAAAACCTCCTAAAAACCCCAACACCTTGGAAAAAACCCTCCTTATACATGAAATGCTCAACAGATATGGGCAATCTGTGTGGCACTTTAGACAGTAGCAAACCACCTCCTCTTTCTTTGTCAAGTGTGGCAAACTTGACAATTTTCCGAAAAAAGCATTGGCTTAATTGAAAAAATTCTCAGTACAAGCATCCACATATGAGCCAGAGAAGAGCCAGGGAAAATGTAATTTTTCTGTACACATACATACAGGGAAATCCAGGTGCATTCAAGCCTGACTTCAAACTATAGGCAACTGCTTGTCTAATTTCAGCTCAAGCCTTCGCTTGTTACAGGAATTTTGCGTGAATGGACACTGCTCGTCAGTGTCATGAATGCAACTGGATTCAGGCCAACTGCTGCACTTGGAATTAAAGTTCCAGTTCTTCACCTCCACTGAGAACTCAACCATAAATTCTCAATTAAAGTCTGTCTGAGGCTCAACAAAGCATGAGTGGAGATTTTCTTATGTAAATAAGATAGCAGTCAACTCATTTAACAAAACTTCAACAGTAATTGAGCAGCAACCAGCTCATATTGCATCTTTCACTTCATCTTGTGCTCGATTAAATAGACAAGGGCTTGGCTGCATTCCCCTATATTTTCTCAAGTCCTTACTTGCCCAGTATCATTTGAGGCCTGACAGTTGTTTCTGGTGGAAACCTGTGTTGGACTAATTGTATTGTATTTATTGGACAGCTACTAGTTCTGAGTTTTTATTTGCACTAGGTAATGAAGGCTCAGATCCAAAGACATTATATTGCAAAAATAGATAAATTCCTGTACTAAGATGCTGTCTTGATATTAGCCCTTAGCCACTGGGTGAATGGGTGGGT
>VYZQ01035041.1:4277-34339 GCA_013400655.1 Mystacornis crossleyi | reverse complement strand
GTGGGTGGTTGGTTGGGTTGGTTGGTTGGTTGGTTGGTTGGTTGGTTGGTTTTTAGAGCTTCTTGTGGTTAATTTTTGGGGATTGGGTTGGTTTTTTGGGGGAAGCGGGGGCAGGGGGAGGGTTCACTGTTTTGGTTTTGTTTTGCTTTGGGTTTTGTGGTTTCTGGGTCTTTTTGGGAGGGAATAAGGGTGGGTATTGTGTTGTTTCTCCAGATGGGTATTCCTGTTTTCTGCAGAGTACTGAGTAAGATGTCTAAGTACGGCAAATCATCACTGAACTACTGATGTAAGTGTTCCTACAACAGAATTTTCATGATGAACTCTACTAGAGTGTTCTGCATAATCATAGAGTCACAGAATAATTTGGGTTGGAAGGGATCCTAAAGATCATCTTGTTCCAACCCCCTTGCCATAGGCAGGGACACTTTCCACCAGACCAGGTTGCTCCAAGCCCCATCCAACCCAGCCTTGAACAATCCCAGGGATGGGGCGTCCACAGCTTCTCTGGGCAACCTGTGCCAGGGCCTCACCACCCTCATAGTAAAGAATTTCTTCCTAATTTCTAATCTAAATCTCCCTTCTTTTAGTTTGAAAACATTTCCCCTTGTCTTATCACTATCTGCCCATGTGAAAGGTCCCTACTCAGCTTTTCAATAAGCTTTCTTTAAGTAGTGAAAGGCCATAAGGAGGCAATTAAACTCTGCATGTTTGTGTCTGTTTGTGCTCGTGTGTGTGTTTTCACTGCACGATATTTTGTACCTGTATAAAAGATATTTTTTTAAAGACATAAAAGTGACATTTGTGGTACAGGACTATATGTAGCACATTCTGAAACTCAAATTCATTACAAAAGTTTTAAAATCTCCAAGGGGTGTCTGGGCATTGCTTTAGACCAGTCTGGTTTTCATGTTAATTCTTTGAATCAGCTCAAGAAACTGATACCGAGGGATAGCTAAGAGAAGGGCTAACCAGACAAGAAAAGAAAAGAACAAAGGCTTCTTAGCTGAAATAGCTAAAAAACTCCAAACAATAGTTTGAGCTTATGCAAATGCAGTGTCTCTTTTAGTGCATTCATCGAGTTTTAAAAGTACCTAAATGTTATGCTATCTAAAATAATTTGTAATGGAAAGTGTAATAGGCTTCAACAGCTGGACTAAATTATTCAGCTCAAAAGAATGTGCGTGTTATATAAATGTTACACTATTTCTATACCTCAGCAAAGGCTTGGTTCTTGAACTGAGCATCCAAGTTTTCTAAACCACATAGGATGGCAAACACCATTCTTAAATTTAAAAAATATAGCTGACCATCGCTCTAGAAGAATTTAAGGACCTGTTTATGTTATTTCCTTAGTCACATTGCAATCACACAACTCTAGCAATATGCAAAAAATTCAGGAAGTAGAAGACTATTTATTAAATTAGGGTCCATATTGAGAATTAATGACATCATATGAAGACTTCTTTACAAAACAGAGTTCTCAGAAGGCTTGAAAGGGTTTTGGGTTTTCACTGGCACCAAATTGATAACCACTAACTCCTCCTCTTCTCCTCTTGGTGAGACTGACCTCGAATCCATTGCTATCTATCAAGCTTTTTGAACTCAGCAATGCTAGATGAGGCATGTGAACTAAAATGCATCTTTTCTCTCACTACAGATGGATAATGAATTTAAATCATATTACACCAAGAACAAAAACATAATCTATAATTAGGTTTGGATGACACTTCCTCTTATAAGAATATTTCCCATGTTTTCACTTACTAATTGAAATGTTTTTAAATTTGACTGTTCAAGGTGACATTTTCTATGCTGGTATCTGCTTCTGGCTGCTTTTTGTAATTATAACCAAGTTTATTCAGCTGTTTCCAAGAATGTAACTAGGGAGGGGAAAAAGTTGGTTTTATCCATATTAAAACTCCGCTAACCTTTGAGAAGATCCAGTGTCCTTACACTGTGGAACAGGAATTAGAGACTTGGCAAGGAAGTACACTGTTATATCAGCCTTTTTACTGTCCTCATGTTCACCTTGCTAAGGAATAATATTAGTCAGCAAATCTGTGTTGATGGTTCACATCCAGCTCCTCTCTATTCTATCTATTCAGAGCAAGGGCTGGAAGGAAGATTTTTTTCTATGCAATTTTTGAGAGCCTGAATTCTGTCTCTCTACACCCACCAATATGGTTCCCCACACGTATCAGGATCAGCGATGTGAATGCAGAGAGGGAGGAGAGTTGAAGTGTGATAATATAAGGAAGGAAACTGAGCAGAGAAGAGCAGTTCCAGGGTCTGCATGAGGAAAAATAGCTGTTACAAAAGATTTGGTGGAGTTATAGGCTAGAGCTGACTGAGGAGGAGTACTGGAGTATAACATAGGGATGAGCTGGAATGGGAAACAGGTGGAAAGATCAGGACAATCTGAGTAAGCATGAAAACAAGAGCAGGTGCACAATGAGAAATTAGTCTGACTGACTGTGGCCTTCCTGACAAAAATAAGTCCAAAGAGTTGGAATGTGGAACCCTGAAGGACAGACAAGAAACTGGGAATGAGTACCAAGGGGAAATGTGAAAGAGCTGATGCAGCATCAGAGTGGAAAAGATTGGGTGCATGAGCAAAGAGGGGCAGGTTAAGGATAGTGAGAGCAGAAGGGGAGGGAGGCAAGGGATATCTGGTCAGGAAATCCATCAGAGGAAATGGAAGACCAGCTAATTAAGAAATACCTGACTTAGATTAAAATTGCAGTGGTGCCAGTCACAGCAGTGTGGCTGGTGAGAGACAAGTCACTCTGAGGACAGAGGATTCATGACTGAGAAAGGACTGCAGAACTGTCTGTTCCTTGGCACCATTCAGCTTCTTCTGGTACTGAGCAGTGTGGGACAAGATAATGCACTATGGAAGAGCCAAAGGTGTCCCTTCTGGGATGGCCTTGCAGCACATCAGTGTCATACCAAACTGTGGAGCAACTGTTTGCTGTTGGTAGTGATGGTGTAAGTAAACCTTTATACACAGACATAAACAGTACAGAAGATATTATTTATATTTCAAAAGCAAGACTCAGAAATTAGGCTTTTTCACAATTAACGCTCTCTTTAAAAATCCTCCTTCTTTTAAGGCACTTTTTAATAGATGGAAAAGATATTAAATATTGTCATAACTGTAGGCTAAAGACAAGTCCTTACATTTCATTAATAACTGACCTCTGTTTGAAATATTGCCACACATATTTGTGCTCTTCCAGGGCTGCACCTTTACTGTAGCTGAAACTGTACTTTTTCCAAAACTGGGTCATGGCTAAAGCAAATATTTTATTAGGAGGTTTTATGAAACATATTAAATTTTTCCAGATAGATTATAACTTAACAAATTTTTACAGCCTAAAAAGAGAATTGCTTTTTTAATTTTATTTTTATTTTTTTAGGTCAGAGAGAGAATATCTATGTAACTAGTTCATTGAACCTGATGAACTTTTCCAGCATTATTGCACAGAAATATATTCTGTTGCCTAGGATCCAGCGTCCTTAAAGGGAGTGGACAAGGGTCTGCAATAATAAGATGTATATAAATGAATTCCTGTGCTACTGTGAGTTCTAGAAGTTGTTCTTTGCTCCTGTGGTTACCCTAGGGAATACAATATGGGGGAGCAAAAGAGCTGGAGCATAGCAAGACCTCATAGCTTTCTGACTATTTGTGCTTCAGGGACCGTAGGAGAGGCAGAATAAATTATAAGAAGCCTTTAGGCATGCCAACCTCTATAAGTATGTCAGCATGTGCTGGGGGAGGCTATGTGGCTGTGCTGTCAGATATTTTGCTCGCAGCTGACCCATAGGGAGATCATTCTGTTCCAAAATTCCACCTCCTGGAAAATCTTTCCTTAAAAGGAAAAATCAAGCCGTGAAATCACTGCAGAGTTCCCAATGCCCTCAGTCATGCCAATAACCTTAAAAACAAAACAAAACTTTAAAACCATTTTTTCCTTATTTTCCTCAAGCCACTATTTACTTCTTTACTGTAATCCATGTGGTATGTTTAGTGGACAAGGAACCAGACTCCTGCAAGTGTTGTAACTCATAGGGTTTTTTAGACTGTGTTTGCTTGCTTTTCTACCCCCTCTTTAAATGAGCACTCCAGTGATGCCATTGTTCTAACACAAAGGAATGAGAGCAGTCTTCCATCCAGACTGGTCTCAGAGTCAGCTCAACCTTTTTAAAGATGTGGCTTTGCATCTGTATTTAGTTTGCATGGCCAAGTTTGGGTAGCTGAGGAGAGGCTACAGGGATGGCTTCTGTGAGAAACTGCTGGAAGCTTCCCCCATGTCCAACAGAGCCGGTGCCAGCCCTTCCCCAGGAAGGAACCAGTTCCCAGGAGGTAACCACTGCTGGCCAAGGCCAAACCCATCAGAGATGGCAGCAACACCTCTGGGATAACTTATTTAGGAAGGAGAAAACAGTTATTGTGCAGATGTAATTAGAGCCAGAAAAAAGAGGACTGAGAATGTGAGAGGAACAACTCTGCAGACACCAAGGTCAGTGGAGGAGGGGGAGGAGGTGCTCCAGGTGCTGGAGCTGAGATTCCCCTGCAGCCTGTGGTGAAGACCATGGTGAAGCAGACTGGTCCTGATGCACTCCACCCTGTGGGAAGGAACCCAGACTGGAACAGTTCAGGAAGAACTGTAGCCCATAGGAAGGTCTCACACTGGAGAAATTCATGTAGAACTGTCTTCCATGGGAGAAACCCCACACTGGAGCAGGAGAAGGACTCCTCTCCTTGAGCAGTGGCAGAAACAACCTGTGATGAACAGACCATAGCCTTAATTCCCTGTCTCCCTGTGCTACTGGAGGGAGGAGGTAGAGCCCAGAAATGAGGGAGGTGTAGGGGAAGGGTGTTTTTAAGATTTGTTTTGCTTCTTATTATCTTGCTCTGATTTTGACTTAATAACTTCAATTAATATCTCCAAGTCAAGTCTGTTTTGCCCATGATGGTAATTGGTGAATGATCTCTCCCTGTGTCTTTGGGGTGATTTTATGATGTTGTATCCCCTGTCGCCGCTCTATGCCCAGATATGAATCCTGTGCCTTTCTGTGCCTTTAAAACTGGGTGTGACAGAAAGGAAAAAAAAACAAAAGCCAGACGAACTTTTCAAAGCAGTTTTGTGCTCCAAGGACACTCCATTCCTCTGTGTTCTCCTGCTGTGGTGAGAGGAGCGGAGGAAGCACCCTTCCTGCTTCTCAGCCAGCTTTTGGCACTGTTTTCTCCAGAGAGAGAGACAGAGAGTTAAACTTTTCTTTTCCCTGGGACTTTGGCTGCTTCTTCTTTTCTTCTGGAACTGTGCAACAACACCAACACATCATCTGGGAGGCCCGGACAAGCCTGCACCAAAAATCCAGCTCCGAAGAGGAGGAGAGAGATCACACCCACAGAAGGACTTTAAAATCTTCCCAGGTTTCTCTCCACAGCGATAAGTTTTATTATTTAGCATTATTATTCTTTTCCTGTGTGTTTGTTAACTAGTTTTTTTTTCTGTTTCACTTTCCTCCGAGGAGTATTTCTTTTTGAACCTGGTGGGGGAGGGGTGCCTGTAACCTGCTTTCTAAGAGAGAGCGTTCAAATTCACAGGTTCCTCTGAATTTTGTCTCAAACCAGGACACCCTGTCTTTATCTCAACTCATGAACCCCTTTTTTTACTTTTTTTTTTCCTCCTCTTTCCAGTTGTGGTGGGAAATTACAGAGCAGCTTTGGTGGCTACCAGGCATCCAGTGAGGGTCACCACAGAGTTGAGATGGGTGTTCATGGGCAATGTTAGATGAGTGTTTGAGCACTGAAGCACTAAAATCACTAATCTGGAGAAATGGAGATGGAGGGGGCAACCTCACTGCCCTCTAATCTTCCTGAGGAGGGGAAGTGCGAAGGGAGATGCTGATCTCTTCTTTGGGTATCCAGCGATGGGACATATGAGAATGGTTCAAAGCTGTGTCAGGGGAGGTATAAACTTGACATTAGGAAACATTTCCTTACAGAGAGGCTGTCAAACCCTGGAAGATGTTTCCTAGAGAGGTGTTTTATGTACCACGCCTGTCTGTTTGAGGGGCATTTGGACAACGCACTTAAAAATATGCTTTGACTTTTGGACAACCCTGAAGTGATCAAGCAGTTGGACTAGATGATTGTTCTAAGTCCCTTCCAGTTGGAACTATTCCGTTCCATTCTATTTTTTCCTAAAGAGTCATGGTCACACCAACAGCATTATTTACTTTATTTTTTGCAGTCCCTGTGTTTATCTCTGGAGCTCCTATTGTGTATATTTGGAGAAAGGCTTTTTGTAAGGTAAGTGGCAGAACAGTTAGAGGCAGCCCAACCTGGCAGGATTTATTGCAAACTGGGTGTTTAGCTGCTCCAGACTGTCAGTATATCCACAGAATTTCAGGGCACTCTTAGGCTTTATAGATTTCGGTTTTTTCTATTTCTAGAACACAGATTAGAAATTCTGAAGATGTGGGATTTAGTTGCCTAATGTTGCACTTTTATCCTTGCGTTCTTTTCCTGATTTAACCAAGCTACCTTGCTGAAAACTGTAAAATATCTGGCAGAGTGATTTCACTTTAGCAGCGTATTCTGGCTAAGTCTACACTCATATTTCTGGTTAGGACATACATCTTCTATTATTACCTCCAAGAGCAGGAACTACATCTTCCTTTCTGTGTCATTCCTTCAGAGCTGTCCCAAAGCCATCCCCGATGTATGGCAGGAAACGTATTGCTGAACACACCCAAGTTCTTTGTACCATGTCAAGGCAACCCACTGGTCTGCAGGTTCAGTTCTCTTTATAAGATGGTTTCCACATACGCATTTTTGAATGCTGGTTGAAATCTTTCGGATTCCTGCAAAAAGAGAAGATAAACCCACTGGGAAGTGAAATTGTGCTGGACAGTGAGCAGTGGGTTTTGTACCCAGATGTTCAGCTGATCCTTCTGGATCTTGTTGTGCTTGCATGACTGGGTGTGGCTGTATGAATGCTCTTAAGGGCTGATGATGCCAGGATGAGAAATGCCCGTGAAACAGTTCAGATCCTTGCTTCACATCTCTGATTATTTTTTGATTAATGCTAAATAACACATACACCCCTAAACTAATAAACAAACAGACACCCAAATAAAATAAAAAATTCAGCAAACAAAACCCCAGCACTATCACTCTGACAAGCTATGCTGCTTGTGGGACTTATGCCAGTGGATTGTAGACAGGATGCTCACGGACTTGCCAAAAGAAGTCCAAGTTACAAAAAAAAGCCTTAAACCTCTGACTTAGATAAAAATTAGTTTGATTTTTTTTTTTGCCTTATGTATCCATATGTGATGGGTTAAGCACCATTTTAAAAAGGACAAGGAGGTGGGGAGTTGCAGCAGACTAGCTTGGACTGAAAATCCTGAGCTTAAGATAAAACCAACTGAGACTAAACTGCGACACATGGATAAAAAGAACACGGTATTACTAATGCTTATCACTCTTTAGGTCCATACAGTTCAATGACAGTTTCAAAAGGATGTACTGATAAAGGATTTCCTGGTAGTTTGACACAGTGTGTGGTGGTTCCAGTAAGCCTCTTGCTGAACAAAGAGCACCGGGGAACTTCTGAAGCTTCAATGGATGACTGACAGTGCTGAACGTGAGAGGCAAGCACTTTATCCAGGCTTTTGCCACTTTTTTCAACTGCACCAATGCTTAAGCTGCCATCTAAGTGATTGCCTTGTTAGTCAGAGAATGAAGCAAAGTCCTAATTGTTTGCAAAAGTTTGCGATGCTTTTTTCTGAGGTCTCAGGATGCCCAGACACCAGTTTTCAGAACTACTGGAATTTGAGCAAAGGCAGCTCTGCTATTTGGCTGGATTCAATACATCTGAGATCTGGAGGTTCTCTATCCCATTGCCCATGCCCACCACTCACCCAAAAGTCTGCTGGGGTTCAGAATCCAAAAAATAAAACAGCTACCAGCTACGAATCATGCAAACGTGATTTTCCTTCTTGCACTGAATCAAGCAGAAACCTGTGACACTTGAAGTCCAGAGAGCGATGCAGCAGATCAGGCCTTTCTCTGGCTTTGCCAAGTCTTACATAAATGAGACTATATATCCATTTTCTCTGGCACTCTCCCCTGAGCTGATGTCTTCCTTTCCCTGCAGCTGGAATCTCCCCACAGAAACCAACCTCGCAGCACTAAGAAGTGCTTATCCGGTATGATTTAGGAGACAAAAAGATAACTTGACATGAAAAATTTCCAACTGCCTCAGGGGAACTGAAGGAGGATAGGAATGTTCCCTCCACGGGAGGCTTGGACATCCCGGCAGAGGACAGAGAGAGGAAGGGAGAATAATTAAAATAGTTTCTCTGCAGATTCACTGAATCATGACAATTCATAACTAGAGACACCGTAGGAGGGACAAGAAGATTTACTGGATCAAGGAGCTTCTTATAAAGGAGGAACAAATTAAGAATATTTAGCATGAAAATTAACACTGGAAGCTAAGCTTAATACTGACCCAGATACAGATAGAAAGCTACTCCCTGACTAAAATAAAATAATTAACAGCAGAGGAAGACTCTTTAATTCTAGCCATCTAGATTTAGTTAAGGAGTAATGATATTTGGAGAGCAAGCAGGAGGGGCAGAACCAGGACCTAATCAGACACAAATGCATTAAACAGGGAGAGAAATGTAGGTCATACAGTATTACCAGAGACAGACAGAAAAGCAGCATGGCCAGACCAACAGAAGCCCTTTAGGGTGCAGCGAGCACCGCACATAAGACTGATGTACTGGCTTGGGCTCAGAGCCACAGTGATGCAGACAACTTTCAGACTGAGTTTGCCAGATCAACAGCAGCAAAAAAAGGATTTATGAGCTGACAAAACACTTTCATGGAGAGGTGCCCTTTTCTTCTCTTGCCCTTTGGTGGAGCCTGCCTCTCACCAGAGCTCTTGGGTCATAGCTCATCACAGTGAAATCCCAAGTGTTGCAGTGAGGAACACAGAATGCGAGAAACCAACCGATTGAGAGAGAATTGCTGATTTTCCCCAGTATGGCCGGTCAGAGACTGAAATATTACAGTTTATGACTAAACTTTTTCATGAAGGACTTTTAAAACTGTGTTGCAAAAGCTGCAGAGAAGAACACCACACCCTGAATGGGGCCCTGACTGAGGCCTTAAACTGCTTGCTGATGAAAAAAAGATAAAGTAACAACTCAGGGCTGGGGACATTTCACAAAGCCTAAGCTTAACACCTCCAAGGTGGAGACCACAGCCCCCGGGCTATCAGCTGCCAGACCCTGGCACCAAAGGGTGGGGGGAGAGAAACTTTGGCTGTGTGCTGGAAAAGCCCCTGGTGAGAGGCGCAGTGACCGCCCATCCTCCACTGTGCAGAGAAGCCCTGCTGAGGGGCCCTTCAGCCGGGGGAAAAGCTTATCCGCAGCAGAAGGGGTGACATGGCCCATCAAAGGGCCCCCCTCACAGGGGTCCCCAGAGCCCGAACCAGAGCACCAGATCCTCAGTGTCACAAGAGACAGTGTGTCAAGCTGGCCCCTGCAAGGGAGGCACGTGGGCGTTTCCACCTGGCCCAAAGCGTGTATGAATGCACGGGATTCTTTACTGCTCGGGGTGCGGCGTGGCATGGCCGCGGGGTACCCTCACCACCAAGCAGACCAGATGGAGGGGAGCAACGAGACGTCGCTGGGACCCTCGGATGGGTGATATGCTTACCTAACCCTTGCACCTCTCCCTGTCTCTCCACCCCCCACGCACACTTCTTTCTCTATGTCTTTCTTTCTTTTCTCTTTGTCTTTGCTTCTTTTACTATTAAATAAAATACATCACATTTTTGCCACCAGCGTCTAACCTCGTTTGGTTTTAATCTCGTTTTTGGGAATATTTTGAACCTTCTCAAAGTTCCATCCGGTTTATACACAGACTTAGTTTTCTTTGCTCTTCTGGATTTAAACTGGATTGCAGCGCGGCCTCTCACACTACCACAGCTGTGTGATTGTAAACTTGCCAAAACAGAGCATTCCCACAACCCAGACAAGCATACAGGAGAACCTGGCAAGCGTCTTTGAGAGGTTGTTAGGGCCTTGTACGTTCCCTTGCTGCCATAACCAGTGCTGTGTCCCTGATAGATCCCCTGGCACCTGTCTTGTCATTGTACTGTAGGTATGGATGTTATTGTGGCACTACACTGAAATTAGCCCACATGTGCTTATTTAATGGTGATTCTCATCACCAGTCTGTACCGTCTTTTTGGACAAATTATCTCAGAAAAAATGCTTCTCCCCAAGAACCATGGCAAATACGTCCTTTGAAGCTGACAGAAGATAAGCATCTTCAATAAGGGGTGAATTTGAAAACAGCACAGATAGGAATCAATTTATTCTTTAATGCTTTAGGCAAATTTTGTTAATTACAATCAATTCTGTCTCTAATATTTTGAACTTTGAGCAAGCTAAATGCTGTCTTTACTGTACCTTCAAAGGTATTGGATGAGCTGTCTGGCATTCATGTCCACTATTTTGTTTCACATGCCTAAGACTTCCAATTAGGAAGTTAGGACACTGTCAAAAAACTTCAAGTAATCACTGCTCCATACCAGTGGTCAAAGGATCAAGTGTTTTAAGCCTTTGAGCATTTAAGTTTTGCTTGGTGTGCAAATTCTGAATACATCCTTACTGGTTTTTCTATCCTAAGTTGATCAAGCAGCTTCAGCTGGCTCAGATGTCAGTCATGGGGAGGTCACTGTGAGCTGAAACACCTCCCCACCACACTTTAAGGAAACAAGGTAAATGCTCACAGTTTTCTCGGCATCTTCTGACCTCTTCACTACCACCAGCTAAGCTATCTATTTTAAAACTAGTTTAAATAAAAACTGTATGGTTCTTCAGTGATGAAATGCCCTCTGTCATTTCCTATTAAAAAATGCATGACCCCCTTTCTTCGTTACACAGAGCTTTAGCATATACTAGATGTTATTTCCACTCTAACAACACCCAAAGGGTTGAACATATTTATATGTACATATGCGTGTTTCCAGCAGCTCTGAATATTCTTGTAGCCTTTCCTCTTTAAGCAAGTCTCTGGTAATTCAGCTGTGAAATTAAAGAAACAGGGGACACTGTAGTGAGCTCTACTTTCTTATTCCGCTTGTGAAGAAATCTTAATAATGTTCAGTTTATGGCTGTCTATATTAAATAGGAAATGCAAAATGCTATAGCTTCAGATAAAGAGACAAGCTTCTGTACCTGGTGGCTGGAACAGTTAGTTTTCTCTCTTGAATTAATCCAGAGAAATACCTGCAGCATGTCAATGAAATGCTCTAACTCTTCTTAGTAAATAGCAGGAAGCTGATAGTGTTGCCTCTACGTGGGATGGCTGTGCTTCCTTGATTTTAGTACTAAAGCATTGTGGAGTATCCTAACAAATACTCCCAGATTCATCCCACCTAGTTTTAAGGCATCTAGATTAGGAACCTAATTGCCTTAGACACTGTACGGTAGTCAAGGTGAAAAGCTAAGCTGCCCTACAGAGTAGTTCACCCCTCCAAAAAACCTGCACTAAGGCTGGAACTGTTCTAACCTGTCTGGGTTTCTAATGGAAATGTCTCATTAGCTATAAACCTAAATGGAGAAAAAAAAATCACATCTGACCATTTTCACTTACATGAATTGTGAATATTGGCTCACCATCATTTGTTGAACTCCACTGATGTGATCACAGTTCGATTGATGTTGATGCTCAATAGTACACGGTATATTCATAGTTTGGAAAATATAGATCCCTTTCTAGCTAAAACAACATGGGTTAGCAAACAGAAAAATAGAGAGTGTTACAGCACAAACTTGAGGGGTTATATTAGCTGGTAATCTGCTCCTGGCTGTTCGAACAGAGGCAGTTTTATGCAAAGGCTGTTGTGAGTGAAGGTTAAATAGGACTGGTGGGACAGCTTCTTCCAGGCTCCTGCTGTTTCACTCTCAGCCTATATTGTTCTCATTACTTGTTTTTTTCTTACAGCTAAGTACTTGGAAACATTAAGTGACTCAAGTTCTAGTTTTAAGCAATGGAGAGAGAGAAACACCCACTCATCTATGGGTTGTCTGATCTTTCCTGGCTACTTCTTTTCAAAAAGGAGATAAATCTCTCTCTATAGTGATAAACCTCTTTTTCCTTGGACTTTGGACTACAGACCTAGCTTTGAGGTAAAAGAGAACTTGTTACCACTCTAAGAGTGCTTCTTCTGACCTAAGGGCGAGATGCAGCTCATAGATGAAGACGCTGAAATTTCGATGTCCACTATATAGACATACCTCCCATAGCTTTTCTTCGGTATCTGCTAGCGCTTTGCAAGCTTTCAACAGTGTTACACAGCTGTTACTGAATGCACGTATTTATGCAACTTACCTACACCCTTGTACTTGTTTGACTGGGGTAGAGCTAATTTTCTTCACAGTGGCTAGCATGGAGCTATATTTTGGATGTGTGTTGGAAACAGTGTTTATAATACAGAGATGTTTTTGTTATTGCTGAGCAGAGCTTACACAGAGCCAAGGCCTTTCCTGCTTTTCATACTGCCGTGCTGGTCAGCGGGCTGAGGGTGCCTGGGAGGTTGGGAGGAGACACAGCTGGGACAGGTGACCTCAACTGAGCAAAGGGGTATTCCAGACCGTATAATATCATGGTTAGCATACAAAGCAGAGGGAAAAAGGAAGAACTAAGGGAAGATTGGAGTTACGGTATTTGTCTTCCCAAATCACCTGGAGATGGCTGGACACCTGCCTGCCCATGGAAAGTGGTGAATGAATTCCTTATTTTGCTCTGGTTTTGTGGGCAGCTTTTGCTTCCCCTATTAAGCTGTCTTTATCTCAGCCCATGAATTTCCTCTTTTACCCTTCTGATTCTCCCCCCAGTCCTGCTGGTGGGGGAGGATGTCATTGGCTGTGTGGCGCTGAGTTGCTGGCTGGGCTTAAACCATGACAACTTTTAATAACCCAAGCACCCAATGAAATTCATATTGCTTCAAAATAAGCATCTAAGATGATTCAGGTGAGTTGCTCATCTGAACTGCCTACTATTTGCCACTGACTCTAAAGTATAACTCACTCATCCTTAGATGTTTAACTCTTTAATACCAAAGTAAGTGAGATAAACCCCACTTTCAGGTCTTGAGCCACTGTTATTCCATCTATAAAATACTGCTGTTACTGCTCACTTGCACAACTTCTCAGCAAAAAAGAAAAAAGTTGTGCCCTGCTATTATACATCTGACTTAGCACCTACCCTTACGGTGCTGCACTGCCACTATTCCTGATTGAACTTCTAATGCAGACAGAACTTGAGAGTTTGTGTCAGTCATGTGGTACCTTTCACTTGCACTGAAGGGGAAAAACACTTCAAATTTGTTCAATATCAATTAGTCACTGAGGAAACAGCAAGCAAAGGGGTGACACTAATGAATTTATACAGAAAACACTGAAGTTTAGAAAGAGGATGCTTGTTTAACTAGTTCACTAGTTAAGGCATTAATGTACAACAGTGAAATTGTAGGACTGTCTCACTCATGTGGAGTCTATAGCAGCTTGGGGCAGGTCTCATTCCCTTACACTCTGCACAGCAATGCATCTTGAAACTAATGAAGTACTATGTCTTTATGAGACTTGTCATGGACAATAAGGCTAATTGGAAAAGGGGTTATTAATGTAATGACTTTACCTTCATGTCAGTAAACTATGAAGGAGAATTAGAAAACTTGATGGTATTTCTTTGTTCAGCAAACTTATTGTTTTACCTTTATCTAATAAAGTTCTGAGTGGTATCAGTGTATCAAGTGCTGCTTGACACAGTGGAATTAGAAGATTTTTTATATATTACAAATCTTTGCATTTTTTTCCATCAGAACTTAAAGGAAGTTGTTCCTAGTAATCAGCACTCTAATTCTTTAATCAGATGAGAATAAAGACCAAATTTTTTTTTATGTTGGTCCAGTCAAATACAATACCATTCTGGAGCTAAAATATATACTTTATTCAAATAAGTCTGAATTATCTACTGTATCCTACCAAACTAGCAAACAATATGTTTTGGTCTGTGATACGTGAGAGATGCAACTGGTCTGTTGTACATGGAAGCAGTTGTTAATTATTAATGGAGGTTTCAGCTCCTGATTCCTTATTACTCTCTGGGGAAAATGCAAGAGAATTTTTCTGAAGTCCTTGTATACTATACAGTCTATCCAGCTGGCACTGAGATTCACCAGCTATAAACCAGTTTTATATCACATGATGTTATTACAGCCTTTATCAAGAGGGCAAATTTTTGATCATTGCTACTCTATTAAACACAAATGTCCATTGCTATTTCTGTCAGTTAATTAAAGAAATGAGAACTTAGTAACTTTGGCTATTATTGTTGAGATGTGGCACTGGCCCTACTTATTCAACCTCTTGGAAGAGAATTAGATAAAAAAGCAGCATCTTCACCAGAAACCTTCAAAAAGTCAAATCTGAAAATAAAGCTATTGTTACATTGATATGGAAACTGCAAGTTTCTGGAAACTGCAAAGTACTCAGGAGAGACAAAACATAAAACTATCAGCAACATTCTAGCTGCTCAAACAGTATAAGCTGTATCAAAGAGTGACTGTGGTTTGAAGAAAAATTTTATAGATTTCCTAAGGTTCACTGCCCCCAAGATATGGCAGAAATGGAAGAATGAAACAAAGAAAAAATTATAAAATGGCAGTTATGATTATTGAAATAAGCAAAAAATTATCTGTACAAAGCAGTATAATTTTTGGCTATTCGCATTTTAATAGATGGCAAATAAAAGATGTGATGGATAGTAAAGCGAGGAATGTGGATGTGTCATACTGTTTCAAGGCAAGTTTTATATTGAGAAGAAGAAAGTGGTTTATTAGTCAAGTAATTAATCTGTGCAACTCATTGTCACAAAGCAAAATGGAGCTAACAGAAAGATTTGATAAAGCTCAGGTATTTCTGTGAATAATAAAACCTTCATCTTTTCATCAGACGGATTGTATAATATACAAAACCCTTCATATCACTGATGCTGTCAATACTGGGCACATCAAATTAGATTAGATTTTCTAATTTAATATGGAAGTTCCATTGGGCCTTTGTGCCATCTGACTCATTGCAGTCTGACCTTGGTACGGCAGAAGGTCATGGAGCAGATCATCATATGGAACAATCAGCATGGACTTATGAAAGGCAGGTGCTGCTTGACTTACCTGATCTCCTTCTGTGAGGAGATCCTTCCCTCATCCTCCAAGGGTGACCCACTTGGAGGATGAGGGAAGACAGTAGATGTTGTTTACCTAGGCCTTAGTAAAGCTTTGACCCCATTTTCCACAGTATCCCCCTGAAGAAACTGGCTTCCCATGGTTTGGATGGATGCACTGTTTGCTGGGTTAAAAAACAGTGTTGGGGCCAGGCCTGTTTAGTAGCTTTATCAGTGATCTGGATGAGGGGAACCAGTGTTCCATCAGTGAGTTTGTACATGAAAAGTCAGGGGGGAGTTTTGATCTTCTGGAGAGTAGGAAGATGGATCTGGACAGGCTGGATTGAAGGACAGAGGCCAGTTTTATGAGGTGCAGTAAGGCAAACAAACACAACCAACCGCATGCAGAGCTACAGGCTGGGGACAGACTGGCTGGAAAACTGCCTGGTAGAAAAGGACCTGAGGGTGTTCATTGACAGTGACTGAACATAAGACAGCAGTGTGCTCAATTTAACTCAAGTTGGACCAAGGAAGGTTTAGATTGGATACTAGGAAACGTTTCTTCACTGCAAGGGTTGTCAGCACTGGAACAGGCTGCCCAGAGCAGTGGTGGAGTCACCATCCATGGAGGGAGTTAAAAGACATGCAGTTCTGGCACTTGGGGACATAGTTTAATGGTGGCCTTAGCAGTGCTCGGTTAATGGTTTGACTCTGTGATTTTAGATGTTTTTTGCAACTTAAAAAATGGTAGGATTCTCTGATTATATTTGTCACTGTTACCATGCATTACCCTGGGTTAATATACTCTTGTCATGCTCTGTTTTATCCTTGGGATCATTCTGACAGCATCTAGCCTATCCTTCTTTTTCAATTCATTGAGTTTTAAGTTGCCAAGAGTCTTCAGCTTTTCTATGAATCAGTGTTCAGCTGTAGCTAAAGACATAAATATCTATAAACTTCTGAATAATATTGTATTAGGATTTACAAGATGTGATATACAACATATGTCTTCTTCCCCTTCTATAGCATTTTTGTCCCTTGATATTTCTTCCTCTTAACTATTGATTCTTTTAATAATGAATTATGGAAAATTGAATATAAATGCTTTGCCTGTGGTCCTGAAGCTCTGTGTTAGAAAAACATGTGTCTCCACTGTTACAGTGAGAGAGACTCCTGGAGGTGTCCTGGGAACCCTGACAACTCTTGAGTGAGAATAACCAAAGACTGTTCCTCCTGCAGCTTCTCAAAGGACATCAAGCCTCAAAACACTTAGGACTCTCTGTGCCATTGCTTCCTGCCTTGAGTAAGAGTGGTGAGTCATTTCCCTTCTCTCTTAGGGGTTAAAAAAGATCCCTTGGCTCTACAAAAAATTCAGGCCACACTTTTTTCCCTTCTTGGTCTACACAGCTGAAGGTCATAGATATGAAACTGTTTTCTCTGTCTGCTATCCTTTTGCCCGTATTTCTTATATCTCTGCAACAGTTGAGGGAGTTCAAGTCTGGAAAGATATAAAATCAGTTTCAAACTGCATATGACAAATTTGGGTTGAAATAACCAAAGCTTTCTCAAATCTATAAGCAAACTGGGTGCTAAAATGGAGAGTTTTGAATAAGCTTAATAAATGCTGATGCCTGCAGCCCTGCCTAGAATAAGCACATAGAGAAGCTGCATTGAAAAAACCAGCATGTTAATAACCGTGAAATTCTCTTTAGCCTTTAAAAGAACAAATCTCGATCTCTTGGTGTGAAACCCAGTGTTGGAAAAAAATCCCATAACTTTTTCCTTAGGAGGGTGACATGTAGGAAGATATGGATAGAGGGAACAATAATGAAGGGACTACAGAATGAGGGTCTGAACATAGATCTGCAGGAGAACACAAGCAAACTGTGAGGTTATTCAAGTTCTCAAAAGTCAATTACCAGTTGATGGAGAGATAAATTTAAAAAAACATAAATTTATTTCTTTGGTTTATAAAAGATTATACATAATGAAATTCTTAAAAATTACAGGGGAATAGACAGTGAATAAGAGCAAAGTTTCTTTCCAGTTGCATTATTCTCATATTTCATTTCTCTATTCATGATCACCTGGTGCTTTTCTCTAATGCAGTTAACAGTAGTTACCTAATTGTTGTTCTTTTTCTTTTTGACCAGAAAGGACACTATAGTAACTGTAGAAAACTGCTTTCATCCTTTTACTAAGCTTTTAAAATTTGTCTTGTTTTCTTTCACTATGTTAACTTTGTATTTTTCCTTGTCACTATCAATTATTACTTCAAGCAATATTCTTGAGGGGTTTTTTTTAACCAGCCTTTTGAAGCAGCAAGGTTAAACATCAAAGTTGGCATAGCACATACATGTCATGCTCACTGCTTTACAGGGAACTACCAAGGGCCAGTTGTGGAGTCAAATCACATATATTCAATACAAAAGATCTTTCCTCTGTGTGAGNTAACACTGCCCCACCTGGTTTCAACAGCTCCTGAAGATGGTAATAGAATACATACTTTTGGGCACATCTTACATTGCAACCTAGGACAGTGAGCCATGCCCATTTTGTGATAGAAGATTATTATTCCATATAATTTTTCTTCAGAGATAAGTACAAACATACACGGTACCTTGTCTGTGTATCTCCCAGACTGGTTTCCTGCAGTTTAAACACACACCATCTTGCAAAGAAATTTGGCTTCCTGTCTTTGAGACATGTCTCCTCCCAGGTTAGTGAGTCAGAAAACAAAACTAACAACATTCAAGATGGTGTAGTATTGAGTTTCTAAGGACTCAAAAGAAAGAAGAAATAATGGTTCTAATAGAAATGGCATCTTTCTCTCTTATAATGACAATTTTATCCTTTTCAAATAAAAACTCCCACCTAATTTTAACTTTTCAATTGAAAGGTCCACTAGGTTGTTGTTTGACTATTCTATCAAATCTAAACAGTAACACTTTCCAGTTCTTCTGACCTTTGCTGCATTACTCGTTGCACAGGTCATTTTTATCTCTTCTATTTCATTATTTTCAACTTGTCCAATATATTTGTGGTATCATAAATTTGAGCTGGAGCGACATTTCACTTATGCCAGTCTGGTTGTTGGTTTAGTGTATTCCTGGCTGCCCAAGAAAACTGGACCCAGATTTCCAGCTGAGGTGTCCCCCAGTTCTGAATGCAGAGGAGGATTGTGTTATGAGGCTTACTCCTGCTTATACTGATTTTTTTCAAATTTGTGGGGTTTCTCCTACAATCTGTCATTGCGTTTCATGATCATTTGTGAGCAAAAAAAATTCTTACTCTTTTTCTATAAACCTGCAACCCAGCTACTTCTTTACTATCCTGTATTAGGAGAGCTCACTGGTTTTGTCTACGAACACTATCTGTATCCCTGTTATGAAGTATCAGCATTTTTGTCAATTCTCACTCCCAGTTCCAGGATCACCTGGATTCCTGCCCTCCAGTTCTTCAGGCACTCTCCAATCAATGCCACCTCCAAAATTGCAAAGATCATAATAGCTTATTAATGACAATACTGAATAGCAACAGACTCCATACTGATCCTTCAGGAACAACATGAAATTAATCCTTCAGTTTCAACACTGAATCATTACACATCATTTTCCAAGTATGTTTCCCTATGTTGTGCACTAAATTACTTTCTTCCATTTTTCCTTCCTCTATTTTTATGAATTACTGTGGAAGACTATCAAAGTGCTTGCTCTTGAAACTGAGATATGTAACATAGGACATTTTCCATACATGCTCTTACTCTATAACTGATGAAATCAGATTTGATTTGGTATTATTTATTCTTATTCAGTTTATGGATGTTACTTTTTGAAGACTTTCAGGTGATTGTGATTATTTCTTTTACTCTTCCTTCCAGGAACTGATTTCCACAAACATCGAACTCACCAGGTTGTGAAGCTGCTTGCAGAGATTTGCAAGTAGTGCCATGATTACTCACAGTTCCTTCATTAACTCCGTTTCCTTTTATAATCACTTTTTATCTGAGTACTTCAGCTCTTCCGTATTTTTTTCTTTTCCAGCATGTAGAGCAGAAGGCACAGAGGGAGGACATAGAACACGTCATCAGTATGACTGGACACTACTCTGGATGTGTCTACAGAGAAGTCCAAGACAACTGGGACAGAAAAGAGGGGCTTTTAATGAATTGATTCCTCTTGAGGCACAAAGAAACTCTGGGACTTCCAGTAGCCTACCTGAGATCATCCAGGCTTGGGAGCACTTAGCTCCTGCACAGGCTTTCCAAGGAGGTGATGATGGGAAGAAGCTGAGAGATGATTCTCCAAAACTAAGATGGGATTTCTCTTAACTGTAATATTCCCATCCCAGACAATGTTCTCTTTCTCTTTTCATTTAATTCCCCTCCCTCTAATCCAGTCCTTGCTCACAGGGGCCCTGGGCTGCTCCTGGAGACAAAGGGCTCCACAAGGTCGTGACACGTGCCCCGAGTACAGGGCCAGCATGCTGGCAGGTCACCAGCAGGACTGGCGGCCATGCAGCATAGGCAGAGACCCAGGCCCTGGCTACGGGCAGGTCACGGTCCCCACATGACCACTAAGCGGCTTCGCTCTGTCCTCAGAAAGCAGGGGCAAGGCCTGACAGTTTCTCTACCCGTGCGTTTTTGGGGACCTCCCTGTGGCTGCAGAGAGCTCCTCTTTCCCTCCTGGGAAGTCTACGCTACACTGCTCTATTTCTAAAGGGGGCTGAAAGCATAACCACACTTGCTGACTCAAACCAACTAAGGGGAAGACAAGGGAGGGGAAGATGGGAGGGGAAGACAGTCCCAGAAGAGGGAGCAAGTTCTGTGCAGCCAGCTTGCTGGGGAGCTGTCACTACTGCTGAACAGGAGAGGAACACATCAGACCTGCCCCTGCACTGTGGGAAGGGTACAGGGGCCTCAATACGCTGAGGTGCTTCAGGGGTGGCACGGGGACGAAGGCTGTGATGCGCCCCAAGGACAGGGGTTCACGCTGCTGGCCACTGCCCAGGGGCCAGCAGCAGGCAGAAAGCTGCCAGGGCTGGGGAAAAGGTCCTGCCTTGCATGGAGGGTGGCCTGGGGGCTGGGAATGCTCCATTTTCCCCCTCAGGTGTCGAGACAGGGGCTCTCACCCTCCTTACAGGGTTGCCCCTCTCTTCAGGCAGCCAAAGGAGCACAACAGCAAAAGGCAAACGACAGCAAAGACCCAGCCCTGCTCCCAGGGAGGCCACCCAGTGCAAAGCCAGCCGCAGCACTGAGAAGGTGCCCCAGCCATGCCAGCAAGGCCCTTTGCCCAGGGGGCCTCTCGTGCCCCCTCTTCAGCTCCAAGCTCGCTCTTGCCTCGCCGTTCCACTCTTGAGCTCGAAGCCGCTGCTCCTGCTCCCTCTTGCCTCATCATCCCACAGCTTCTGCTAGTGGATGGCAACACACTCAGGCCTGAGAATCCCCAGCTCCTACACCTGTAAGGAACTACAACCCAACGGCCCCATAGGGTGAGCCTCGAGCCACCCAGTCTCGAGTTTTAACAGTAGGCATTCTAAGATATTCCTTCTTGGAATTCTGTATGCGAAGATTCCTCCCTGCGTTTGGACTCCCCTCAGTTACTTCTCAACAATAAGAAATTTGCCACCAATTTTGGTATAGCTAAGTGACATTAAATTTCACTGAATAGTTGTTTTTTACTAGCTTTAATATTATTACTTCAGTGTTGCTTCAAAACAGTGCATTATACTACAGGGGTTTTTATAGTTGCTATACGATGTAGTGAATACTTCTAATTAAGATATTTTTGTCTAGTTGTTACAATAAATCATCTAAGTTTATATGAATATATTTGGTTTGCAATCCTTTATCCCAAAGGACAAAATTGTATAAATGTTCAGTTACATCTATAAAATCTTTTAGGCATAAACTGTTGACAAAATCTGAGGCTAATACTGGATTCATCCACACCCAGGTTCCTCTCTGATTCCTCTCTGAGGAGCTTAGAAATCCAGGGGGGCCTTTTTGCACCTCATGACCCAACAGGAGGGCTTTTGTAACAGGTTTTGTCTGCAGCTCCCACCCTGCTCATGACAGTACCCTTCTGAATTATCCCAGGTTTTCACCTAAAAATGTCCCCCATGTCCCTTCTAAATTATCCCAGATTTTCTGTCAAAGATGCTGTCTCTGTCTTCTGTGTTACAAAAGAGTTTCCCTCAAAAATGCTCATTTGTCCTCTGTAAACTACCCCTAAATTCACCCGTCAAAAAAACCCTAATTTTGTTTCATCTAAATTACCTCAGGTTTTCCATCAAAATTGTGACTTCTGACCCTCCAATATATTACCTCAGATTTTTCCTCCGAAACGTCCCCAAGCTGTGTCCTATAGGTCACCTAAAATTTTACCCCAAAAATCTTCATTCTGTCCCCTATAGATTACCTCAAGTTTCTCCACCAAAATGTCCCTACAAGTTACTTCAGATTCTGCACCAAAAATATCCATTCGGTCCCCCACAGACTTCTTCAGATTTGGCCTCTAAAATATCCCCTACAGATTACTGAGATTTTGCTCCTAAAATGTACCTTCTGATTACCTCAGATTTTCCTTCCAAAATGTTCCCTTCCATAGAGATTACCTCACATTTTACCTTCATTCATCCCCCTGCAGATTTACCTGAGATTTTACCCAAAAAATATTCCTTCTGGCCCTTAAAATTTACCTCAGGTTTTATCACAAAATTTTCTCTGCCTGTTCTCCACAGATTACCTCAGATTTTTTCCCAAAACCAATTTTCTCTCCTAAAGATCACCTCAGATTTTCCCGCCAAAATGTCCTATACATGTCCTCCACAGGTTACCTCAGCTTGTGTTCCCACACTGCTCAATTTTACCCCAAAATGTCCTTTTTGTCCACTACTGATTCCCCTCAGATTTTCCCTCATAAATACTCCCTATTTGTCCTGTACAGATTACCTCAGATTTTGCCTCCAAAATATTCATTCAGTCCCCTGCAGATTACCTGAGATTTTACCCCAAAAATGTTCCTTCTGGACCTTGAAATTTCCCTCAGGCTTTATCACAAAATTTTCTCTGCCTGTCCTCCACAAATTACCTCAGACTTTTCCCCAAAACCCATTTTCTACCTTAGAGACCACCTCAGATTTTCCCGCCAAGATGTCTGCTTCATGTCCTCCACAGATTTTCACAGCTTTTGTGCCCATAATGCTCAATTTTACCCCAAAATGTTCATTCTGTTCCCTACAGGTAATGTCAGAGAATTCCAGCATTCCTCCCCTATGCAATTCTTTCTGTCCCCTCTGAGTTACCTCAGCTTTTCCCCTCGCAAACTGAAACACTGTGCAGTCCTGTGACGGAACAGGCCCATCCATTTTTTACCATAAATTCCCTGGTTTTGATTTCTCGATTGTCCACAACCATTTCTCCCCCATGTGACATTTCTTATTGTTCTTTCATTCCCACCCCGCAGGTTTCGAATCCGTGTTTTACATATCCATTTCAGCTGCGCATCACAGTTTTACTTTTTCTCCTACCATCTGTCTTCCCCATTATTCTGTCCTATTTCTTCCCCTTATCATTCAAGTAAGTTTTTTTCCATCTTGCTCTGTCATTTCCTGTGAACATCCCCAATTGCACCCAAAGTTTTACTTTCCCCTTCATGAAAATAAAGGACTTTACCCTTCTGGATGCTCTCTGGACAAACTCAGTTTGGGAACAGGCTGGTAGCAGGGGCACTTTGATTCTCAGTCTGCGTGACTGCCTGTAGCACTTACAGGTGACCCCAGAACCATAACCATAGGCCATTCCCAGGACTGGAGATCTCAGTCAACATCTTCAGGACATTTAATGACTAAACTAATCCGTTACAAATATGCTTTTTTTTTTTTTTAAGGCTGTGAAAGTAAACACTTTTCTACAGTTTTGGTGCATGGAAAGAGTGTCCATCTGAAACAAAGGCTACCACTCTCTTCCCCCTGATAATTTTTAGCCCTTACTCCAGACTTTAAGAGAGTTAAGAGACAGGTTTACCACAGTTCTTTGAAGGCTTTTTTGTACCTTGAGAGCAGTGTTTAACAACCTCACCTCTAGGATGGCTCTATGCCCAGAGAAACTGCCAGAGAGCCGAGCCCCATGGAGACAAAGGCACACGACAAACCCTCACGCAGCTTCAGAGCTGCTGGAAGAGGAGAATCTGATCTATTGACTTGTTCCCAAAATAGCACCCGGTGGGAGGTGACTGACTGGTTAATACCTGTGGTGTTTCCATTACCGATTGAGATGAAGCCTGTTGCCAGGAATCCTGGTGTGGTTTCCTTGACAACCAGAAGAAATGCACAGCCGGGATGCACATGACTTTTCAGGTGCTTTTTTAACTCCTCTGAAACAATGAGCTGCCCTACCAGAACTCAGATAAATAAAACCTAGGTGTACACCCAAATGGTGAACAGCATTTATGTTCAAGGGCAAATCTGAGCTGAGCCTGAAATCTGCTGTGAAACAAACCCTCAAGAGACCAACCAGCCTGGAAGTATTTCTCCTATTCAGCAGGGCAGAGATCTTGCAAGATCTTGCTACATTATCTACTTTGTTATTTTATAGCCTTTAGATGAGAAATTTCAAGAGATGGAAGGTATTTCCATGAGATGTATAGATATATCTAACAAGGAATTAATTTGAATGTCCCTATTAAATCCAAAGCCTTCAAATTTCAAAGCTGATTGCAGAAAATGCACTGTTCATCAGAAGCATGAGAGGTATTTATTGAAATCAGAATATATTTTGAAATTATTTTAACAAGACTGTATATTTTAAGCCAAAGCATACAACATTAATAGGAGTAACAGTATCTTGTTACTCATTGTTTGTATGTAGGCATGGCCACAGATTTTCTATGGACACTAAATTCACTGAAAAATTCATATGTTCATGAATTCAAGTTATACTGAGAAGCAGTTTAAGCCCAATTATGGCCAATATATTTCAATGAAGGATTCCATTATAAAATATTGAAATATGTAAGAATTTCAAAAGGAAATGTTCTTTTAGGTTTCATAGTTTTGGCATTTTTTTTGACAAATTACCTACTCTTTAGGGGGAAAAAAAAAAAAAGAACCCCAAGAAGTATCATGTGCAATAGATTGCCAAGTAGTTTTAAGACTGAAAATATATTGGGGATTTTTTTGGCTTTATTTTTAAAGGCTTTTAGATGAAGGACCAAAATATTTTTATTCCAGTTGAACACAGACTTTTTATTTTTCAGTTTAGTNGCTCAGCATCAAGCTCTGATCTGTCATAGATCAATGCAATGTAGCAAGCCTGAATTGCTGATTCAATTTAGAATTCATTTACTTTCAGAGCAGAACATAAATAGTAAGGAAGAAAATGTGAAACATGATCTCTGAGACCGCGATCATTTTCTATGGGGAACTTAGCATGCATGCACACATTCATCTTGTGAGTATTTAGGGAGCCAAGTACTGAAAGAGCCCAATCAGTTTTGAAGCTGAATCTGCCTCAGTGCCCCAAAGGTCTTTTACCCCTGAAGTTGAAAGAAACTTTCTGTCTTCCTTCGCAGCAGATGCTGAACACAACCATGCTGGGTGTATAAGCGAGAAGGAAACTCAGCAGAGTGGCAGTGATAGCCCCCAGCAAGAATGCGGTAATTGTAATACCTGATTTAAAATCATAGAATCACAGAATACCTCCAGTTGGAAGGGACCCTTAAGGGTAATTGAGTACAACTCCCTGCTCCTTGCAAAACTACTTAAAACTAAACCGTATGATAAGAGAGTTTTCCAGGCCCTCCTGGAACTCTGTCTTGATGTGTGACCACTTCCCTGGGTAGCCTCTTCCAGGGAACAACTGCCTCTCTCTGCAGAAGCTTTTCCCCATGTCCCATCTGAACTTCCCTTGATACATCTTGATTCCATTTCTTTGTGTGCTGTCACTGGTCACCAGAGGAAGGAGATCAGCACCCGCCCCTCCACTGCCCCCCCAGAGAAAGCTGCAGCCTCTTCTCTTTTGCAAGCTGAACAAAGCAAGGGACCTCAGATGCTTCTTACAAATCTTGCCCTCCAGGCCTTTCACCTTGTTGATTCCCCTCCTTTAGATGCTCTCCAATAACTTTGTATCTTTCTTACACTGAGGCACCCAAACCTGCTCACAGCACTCAAGTCCAGGTCAAATTAATGCAGAGTAGAGCAAGACAATCATCGCTCCCAACCAGCCAGTGATGGATGCTGTGCTGGATGAACCTCAGCATAGGGCTGGCTCTTTTGATTAGTCATGTGAACTCATATTCAATTTACCATCCACCCAAATCTTCAGCTTTCTTTCCATGGGGCTGCTTTTCAGACTTTCATACCCCAATTTGTATGGACAACCAGGATTGTCCCATCCCAGGTGGACAATCCAACGCTTGGTCTCATTAAATTTCATACAGCTGTTTATTGCCCAGCTCTGTAGCCTATCCAGATCTCATGACTGAATGGGATAAGGTCCAGTCTGCATAACATTGTGAGAGAAGAAACGGGATACATTTTTTCTTCTTTCAAATGGCTTCAAAATATTCCCAAAGAACTTAAGGCAACCTGACATGTCTTCAATAAATTCAAGAAAAGACTGATTAATATTTCATTTATATTTAGATACAGTTGTTTAATATATTAGATCAGATACTGAATTTAAAGTCAGGACACATAAGTGTGGTCATCCAGCTCACCACAGAATCATAGAATACCTGTAGTTAAGGGATCCTTCCTGTAGTGCACACGCTACAACATCACAGCTTTTGCCATGGGAACACAGATCTGCCAAGTGTGATCAGAAGCTGGCAGTGGGACAAAACGACAGAGTACAGCAGCATTAAAACTTCCTCAAACGTTTTGAAATTTTTCCAAAAGAAGTTGTTTTAAAATGTAGCCCAGTCTCACAAAAGTCATCCTGGGATACTTCTACCAAAGCCAGCCCGTGCAGTCACCAGTCTCTGAAGGTAAAATTATAGTGAACGCTTCCTATTGCTCTACTGAGTGTTGACATTCTGTTAGTGGACAAAATATCACCTCTTCATCCCATCTCTTTTACCATGCATGACCCTGCAATGCCTGAATGCTCCTATTTCAAATACTCCCTATGCATTTTTAAAGATTTTCTTTTTCAAAATAGTAGTGCTATCTATTCATACAAATAACAACTGACGAGAAAATGTCATCAATCATTGACATATCCTCTGAAGTTTAGGTTTGCTTTCAAACTCTTTCTACTCCACTTCCTATTTTAGTGTGGCAATAAACAGCTTTAGATTAGAGTTGCATAGCTGATAGTGTATTTATACTTAGCAACTGTCTATAGAAATAAAGATTAGCATCAAGGCTATATTGGTTCTCCTGTCAGGATGCTGATCTTTTGAAGCTATACTATAGCCAGCAAATTCATATTTACCTACAGATTTAACACTGCCAGTGCAGATAAGAATAAAATAACAGTTGGGGTGGCATAAAAGATTAGTTTCTTTCATGACCAATTTTGCAGTAATCCTATCTGTGTCAAAACAATTTGAGAGGGGAGTCCTACAGTGAAAAGATACAGCTACTGAGATACACTCAGAAACAAGAATTCATTCTGCTATTTTTTCATTCAGGCTTAATATTTTTAAGTGGAAAGTTTAAAATTACTATAATGCAAAAAGTTTTATCAGTGTTCATACATACATGCATTTTTGCTTGACTGTGGGTGTGGGTGCACATGTGTGAATAGATTTATATGTATATAAGTATCTGTATGTGTTTATTCCCACAGAATTATATATTTTTAGTAGAATGTATTTTAATACTAACTAAATTAAAAATTTATCTTCTTCATCTCTTGGTTTGTCCTGACATCTATTTGTAACTCCAGCCTGTAAAGGCTTTAGGATTTACCAGCATTCTCTTATTTTTATGCATCGTACCTGTTTAGGATCTGACCTAAATTGCTGAATCCCATGGGAGAGGAGTTGGACAAAGGTTGTCCCTGTGTGCAGTGTTTGGGGAGGAACATACTGCTATGTTTACAGTGAGAAGAGTAGGACAGTCTTGATGCTGAAATATATTCTTGGCAGTGATTCAGTATTAAAGCTGCATAGTAATTGCTGTGATTATGGTAGTCAACTATTGATTATAGTATTTACTATGCATGGTAGAAAAACAAAAAGCTATGCATAACTGGCAATATGTGTTTTTCTATAATGGCAATCATAACAACCTCTATAAAAAATTACACTCCAGAAACAGCACAGTTCTGAGGGTATGTACTTTTTTTTTTCTGCTAATTCCTTCCCTGGATGGTTGGGTAGTGGCTTGCAAAGGTCACTCATTTCTCTGAGCTTGGCAGAAAGGAAATTTTTTGTGTATTTATCAAAAGCAGCAATTAACAGCATAATTTCTAATTGTGGTGGGGCTTTTTCATGATAAGTGTATGTGTGTCATATTCAGTGTATACTTCTTGGAATAACATCTGGTGGATATTGAAGCTGGTTAAGATTTAACCAAAGAGTTCCTCAATCTAAATATTTTGGTGGGTGATAGTTCTCAAAACACTGTGTAGGGGGCTGACTGCTGCGTATTCTGTTATTGGAGCTGTCCCTTCTACCAGACATAGATATTCTGCTTTGCATCTGTCATACACTTTCCAGAATTCTTTTTTTTTATTTGGATTATCTTTGTTGTTAAGACTAAGGTGATTTGGTGTTGTCCTGTTCCTGGACAACATATATATGAAGCTTAAAAGATGTATTTTAAATGGAGCTGAATTTTAATATTGATGATTCTTCTAATTTTCTTCACAAGCAACTATCTTCCACAACATTCTCAGACTGGTTCCAAGGCATAAACTGCCCAAGGCTCTTAAATGCATCCCAGGATGACACTGCCTCAGAGTAGACTTCTGGTGAATTACGGTGAACCATATCTGAACATCTCTGCTGAACTGACCAGCTGCACTGTTAAGACTTGACTTGGTTATTGTGGTGCCAGTCCTGAAACTGCAGCTCCTTCCTCGCCCTGCAAAACTTCAGTAGGAATATCCACGAGTCCTTTGCATTGTTGTATGTTCAAAACCACGATGGTCTTGATCAAAGAAGTGTACAGCCACACTCGTGTCCAGAGCATGAAAGAGGACAGTGATATGCACTAGCAAGTGTTATTTTTAATCCACAGTGCATAAACCTGTGTAGTAATGTGATAGCTTACACACCTATTAAAGTCAGTTAGCCCCAGAGGAGCACATTGCTAATGCACCTGAGATGCTTTTATATGCATAACAGTGATAACTCTGCTACAAAACAACATTATGCAGTAAACTTTAAAACCCATGTGCAATCCATGGGTTCCACCATGGGATGTGGACACTTGCGGTTCTAAACCAGAGGTGCCAGGTGAATTTCAGGGATTCATACAAAACTGCGTTGCAGAAGACCTCAGCCTTTTCAGTTAAATAGACCTTCCTATAAAAATATGATCTGGAAGGCTGAATCAAAGATCTTCTAGAAAGTGAGCAGCTATAAATGTCAGGGATAAGTTCAAGAAACTGCAATCACAATCTGTTGATGGGGTGGGTTTTGAGAGCTAGAAGTGATCGAAGTTAAACTCGGTGTTCATTTCTGTCAAAGGGTTTGTGTTAGTATTTGGGAACTGCTGATTTAATGGCACTAAAACTATGAGTTTCTCCCATTTCTGAATTGTTTGTAGTGAAAATAGGGAGACTAAATAATTCATTCTTATATTTTCAAAATGGTATTTTTAATTCAAAAGTATATTTTAAACGTTCATTTTGTTTCCCTTTTTTAAAGACTATAACTCCATCATAGATCAAAATAATCTTTGTTTTTGATGAAACTAAATGACTATGTGTCATTTTTAGTTTCACCAGTGAGCATTAAAACTAAAATTACTGGTTGTTTCTTTCAAAACCTCTCTTAATTTCGTCCGTATCAGATTCTAAATGAGCTGTTCTGCAGTTCACAGAATTTAAAGAATAAAATCAATCTACTTAAGATGACACTCCGCTCTCTAGATAATAAAGAGCATGTTATCCATTAGTAATTTTTTTCATTAGTGTTAGAAATATTTGATGTGATAATCTACCATTGAAACTTTCTCTATTGAGAAAATAATCAATGAAACTCTTTCATGTGTTTCATTTCAAAAGAAAACTGTGTTAATTTAGAAACAGCAGGTAATGATGGAGAGAGATTTTGACCTTGATAAGGTCAAAATTGAAAAAAAACTCCATTATTTATGTGAATATGTGATAAAAGCAGAGAATTGAAAAGATTTGTATTTCATTCCTGCACATACAACAGATGTACGCAATTATGGGCAAATGTCTGTGCTTTATAGCAGGTTCATTCAACATCAGCTCTCAGCATTCCCCTGTGATTGGCAAGATGGGAGCCTTCAGAAAACACAGTAGCTTTCTGATAGTGTGGGTGTCTTGAGATCCTTAAAAAGAAGACGAAAAAGAATCATTTCGTATGGAAAAAAACTTTCATATCATCAAGTCCAACTGTATACCTAACAATGTCCCCAAATGCCACATCTATGCATCTTTTAAACACCTCCAGGGAAGACAATTCCATCACTTCCCTGGGCATCCTGTTCGAGTTCCTGATGATCGTTGTGATGAAGAAATTTTTTCCTAATCTCCAAACTAAACCTCCCCTGCTGCAACTTGAGGCCATTTGCCCTTTTCCTATCACTTGTTAGTCACAGGAAGAGACCTACCCCAGCTTGCAACAGCCTCTTTTCAGGAAGAAGTATC